>VXAV01003491.1:20442-34236 GCA_013399715.1 Alectura lathami
AGTGCTGGGCAAAAACTAACAGACAGTTCTTACATGAAAAATTTTTGCAAATTTACACAGTTAAAATCTTTTACAGCTAAAGCACATTCAGAAATGGCTAAGTAGGTTGTGTAGAAATAAGTGTGTGTGTTTTTTTGTTTTGTTTTGTTTTTTTCCCGCGTTTCTGTGTATTTATTTAAATAAATGTATATAAACATGAAGAGTACCCTTCTGTTTCAAAGCTCAGGCTTCTCCTGGCAAGAACGTACCACTGTTTTTTTTTTTCTGAAAGAGTCTCCAGTAGTTTTACACAAATAGGAATATCTCAGAAACAATCTAAAAACCGTGCCAATAAAATCATGATCATACAGACCAGCCAAAACTGTAGAACTCTTTTGCTTCCCTCGCCCTTCCATACTCAGCATCAGCCTTCCAGACAAAAAATTTAAGTCTGGTAACATTCTCTAAAGGTTACAGAATGAAGTCTCAGTTGAGGAAGATTATGAATAAGGGCCAAGATCCACAGATGTATTTAAATATGTAATTCTAATTAATTTATATGTGCCTGATCCTGAAAACATTTATGTGTGTTCTCAACTTTCACTCACCATGTGATTTTCCTGAAGTCAAAGACAATAATCACCTGCTAAATCAGAATTATGTATTTCGTGGCTCAGTAAAGAAATATCGAATGAAGAATGTCCTGCCAGCGCATCCCTCTTTTATTAAATTACAGAAAGTCACAAACTCTGCCTGAATTTTGCAAGAAATAAGGTATTTCTTCCTTCCTTTTCTTGTACTATTTTATTTCTGAAATTCTGTCCTACTTATAGAGAAAAGTAATGAAAAAATATGAAAATAAAAACCCTTCAACACTTTTCTACTTTTTTCCTCTCAGCACCAGTTGGCTGTGAAATGGCTTAGACAAAATTGGAAAATACAAAGGTGGAATTCATCTGACCTAATGTTTTCTATTAAAAATTAAATGTCAAACTCCACTTATTAGTCAACAGAGATACATGGGCACCTCCAGGAAGTGAATCATCCAACATATGTGACAACTGCGATGGGATAAGATGAATTACACTATGGATGTGCCCATGTCTGTCCAGAAAGGGAGCTTGGGGTGACGAGCTCAGACTTAGCTGTTTAGTTTTAAGGCATCCAAGTTAGGGAAGATCCATTTACCTCAAAGGCTTGGAGTGTTTTCCTGAAACTCGAACCAACCTTTTGAAGTTTGCTCCTCATCCTTATAGAATACAGGTGTGTCAATATTCAATGTCTCATGTTTTTAATTCAATAGCAATAAAGTTATGTGTGTGTGTATGTATATACTTAATGGCTACACTGTCAAGTTGACCTTCAGCAAATAATTTAAATGCATTTTAATCCAGCCACATCATGTTTTTGTTGGCAGATACCCTACAGAAGGTGTTCTCCTACAGGGAGGCAGCTGGTGAATTTCTGCCCACTGTATAATCATTACGTTATAAGTGGGAACTTAAGTAACTTATAGGCCATCCTACAGCATGATAAAATTACTTTGTAGTATGAGGCTAGTTAGTATAAAACCTTCTTCACTTGGGCAATTGTTACATCCTTATCTTTACGTCCTCTAGCAACCTTCTATGATGAACGTCATTAGATATTGCCAATGGTTATGCAATATCCCTGGACTTATTCCTAAATCCAAGCTGGCCATTGAAGTTGGGAGGAGTGGAATTAGTTCTTAAATGCATACTTACATACCATCAGATGTCAATACCTTCAGATAAGCCTGAGAGATAGAGTTGTACACAGTCTGATGAAGCAAAAACGATTTTGCACTATCGAGAATGATTCAGTAAGCAGGCTCTATCATTGCAATTTTTCCTTTTCCATGATGGTTAAATATCCTTCGCATGTGTCTTCCCTGCCTTGAAGATGCAGAAATTAGGAGTGCTTTATTGCAGCAGTAGCTTGGCTGAGGAATAATGTCAACATAATGAAGCAAGTGAATCTGAAGCAGCCAAGTCAGTNTATATAATTTGCAGTTGATCCCAGACCAAAAAGAAATCCCATATTTTTTTGCCATGTTAGTGTTGCACACTAACATGAAATGAAGCACATAATTATGATGCTGCCAGTGATGTTGCCCAGGCATAAGGCATGCTGAAGCAGTCTTAAAACAGGTCAGAAGACCCTGCTTCCTAATATCAGAGCTCAGTTGATCTTTCTAATGCTCCCTATCTCATTGGGAGATAGGGTAAGTAACTTAACCTTGTTTCCTCAAGTAATAATCATAAAGATATGTATAATGTGAATAATAGTTGTCTCACCTGCCTGGCAAGGAGAAGGTGCTGTGAGAATTAATTAGTTTGTGAAGCACTTTGAAGATAAGTGCTGTGTTATTAATAAGTAAAATCCTCTGCACTTAGATACAACTTGTGAGTGATTGTATTATATTACAGTGCTTAGATAACACAGAGATAGTTGCCTTAGAAATACCAACAGATGATAGAGTTGAAGAGATAAATAGCCACAAAATTTTGTGTGTTTTCATTTTGCATCACAATTTCTACAGCCTTAATGATACTTAGCTTCTAAAATATGTTTCAGTAATGGAAATTATTACTCACATTTTAAAGATGTCACAGAAGAAAGGAAAATGAAGGTGAATGGTGACAAAATACTGCCCAAAAGTGAAAATGGTATGACCTTTCCAGGACACCTTCCATCCCTGTGTTGTAACCTTTAAAGATAGTCCATTAACTTCACTTCAGATCACCAAACAGGGCTTTCTGCTCACTGAGCTTGTCTGCTATGAGGAGTACAGTTCAGAGGCTGAGTGAATAACATTGACTAATGAGCAACATTGCAAATATGTGAAAACTGGCAAGAACAGCCACCTTTTAAGTATAATTAAGCCAGTGAGTAAGGAAGTTTAGTATCTTCTGGGTCAGTGATATGGTGCTGCAATGTGAATTGTTAAGCTGGCAATAGGAGCTCCAGGGTATTGTAAATCTGGAAGCCTGACAAAAGCTGATTGGAAGAAAATTAGTAAATAGGTGAAAATAAGCAAGTTAAGGTAGAATTTTCAGATATCATTGATACAAAAACTAAAAAGAATGTAGAAAGCCAAAATCCCTAAGAAGGAAAGCAAGGCTTTGCTGTGAATAACAAGGTCCTTGGACAATTTCATAGAAACTTTCATCTCCATGTACAGCACTACTATGCAGCCACTGGGAAGTGTTCATGACATGTTTTCAACGATATTTATTCTATCATTTTTTCCTGCTAGTCCAACGTTTAAAGGTAGAGAGCTACTTGAAGAGCCTAATGTGGTTAATGAAGTTTACATCCAGTTTTAGGTGTGATGCAGAACTTCTAAATCCTTCACAACCTCTCATTTCTTAGACAAAAGAGTGCTGTATGTATGCATATATATGTACAATGAAACTTGTGAAACCCTAAGACGTAAAAAATATATAGCATGATACTGAAAAGCTATGGATACTTAGAACTGAATAGAAACAGCAAGGTCATCGTCCTGATTCTCCTGTTTCTAAAAATCAGGAAAGAAATCGAACTGTTTCTGGACTTGGCAACACAGGACCTCTGCCACTCGCCTGAGAAGTGCTGATAGAACCTGGAAGAGTGTGATGGTATGTGCAAACAATGAATGAGCACTTGATTTTCTTTGAAGACAGGGAGACTGAAGGTTAAAAAAAAAAAAAAAAAAAAAAAAAACTGAAAGTCATTTCTATTCCATTTTCTGCTGAATATGGGGGTGATGGGGGTGTAACTACCATAAATGTTAATGAGAGATCGCGTGCATTGAAAGAAGCACATCCTCTTTTGTGAGGACAAGATGAAAGCCTTTTATAAATGTGACCTACTGGTGAAAAAGGCATAAGGTTCAGATGAAACCTATGGGTTTATACTGATGGGTTAGATTTTTTTTTTTTTTTAATACAATACATTTTGTTAAGAAGAAGGATTAAAGTATTTGCCAAAATGATTTGTGTTGACAAAATGGCTTAGTACGTTTGGCAGATCTATTTTATGAAACAGAATAAATTAAGGTGTCTAGTAAAAAATGTGGGTTATATCCAGTGAAACAATTTCAAGTATTTCAGAAACTCTATTTTTATTCACTTTGCAAACGTGCTTAGTTGAACTGCCAGTCACTGTTACATTTCCATTTCCAAGCAATTAATTAAAATCCCAAATCAGGTTTTTTCTTGATCATGCCAGCAGGAGTTTGTTGCCATGGTAATAGGATGATCAGTAGCACTTGGGAGGGAGGAGCCGGAGAAAAAACCTTCAGCTTTTGGGCTTTTATTGTTGAAACATAAGTGCAGGTCTGGAGGAGTGTGTTGGCTGATCTGTGCAAGCCTGTGGCCCCGACAGTGACAACTGGAAATGAGTGAGGGTTCTTTGGATTACAATATTGTCAGGGATATCATTTGGTCCAATGTAAAAACCATTAGTGAAGCCTTTTCAGTCCTACAGACTATAGGTTGAAACTGTGAATGCAGCTGATCACAGAGAATTTCAGTGGTGTTAAGGAGGATTTTTCTATCTGTAATTGCCCACATTTGCAGAGATCTATAAAATATAATGTTTTGCCTCCCCCACAGGCCTGCAAATCTTTAGAATTTAAGCTCATTTTCAGACAATACTCTAGACCCATGGAATTTTGTGGGAGCTGTTGCATATATGGCTTTAAGAAAGAATTAAGGATGCAGTCAGGCTGGTAAAATTCTGTGACAGGTGTCAAGACAGGCAATTTTTTGAAGGACAAGATCCGGCAAGCCTGGTAGTAGGAGAGGGAAGTCCTTGTCTGAGGCAAGCACCAAAAATGGAGTACTTCCTGAGGGAGGGAACAGGTCCAGGAGATAGCAGAACTTATTATTGGGAAAATCTATGATATTCAGGGGAAGAACTGCCTGTGATTTATGAACCAAATCTACTAAATAAGACCAAACTCTCTTCCAGCAGCAGCAAACATGGTATGTCCATCAGGCACAATCCACAGAACACACTGAAGTTAGTAGAGATATACTCACATGATTGTCACTGTCATGGGGTCAAGAATCTGTGTTGATGAAGGTGTCTGGCCAAATGTATTTCCCCATTTAAAATGATATCAAAAGCTGACCTAATCATTACTGCTGTTAATGATTCTTCTCTCAGGTCAGAGGCAGTATTGGAGAGCTGAGAAGCTCTTGCCTCTAAATTGCCACCAGAACCACCCCTAATGCTCTCCAATGTGAGATATTTTAACTCAGTTTGGGCAATTTGGAAGTTGTGTCTGAGTTGAAAAGCATGGCAATTGCAATAGCAAGGGTTGGAGGAAGGCAGTATCCACCTTGTGCATCACCTGAGGAAGGGCACCAGCTAGAAGCCAATGGGCCAAACCCCATGTTGGCATAATTGTCAACCCAGCCACACTGTGAAGTGGGTCTAGAGATGCCTCCAGCTTAAATAAAACCCCAGAACTTCAGTTTTCCAGGCCAAAATTAATGAGTTTTAAAAAGAATCAGCAATCTACCCTGGAAAAGGGTAAATTGGGGCTAGATAGTAGGAAGAAATTCCTTACTGAGGGGGTGGTGAGACACTGGAACAGGTTGCCCAGAGGTGGATGCCCCCTCCCTGGAACTGTTCAAGGCCAGACTAGATGGGGCTCTGAGCAACCTGGTCCAGGGGGAGATGTCCCTGTCCATGGCAGGGGGGTTGGAATAAGATGATCTTTAAGATCCCTTCCAACCCAAACCATTCCGTGATTCACTACATGACCATACAGCATCCCAGAGGTGGGAACATGAAGCAAGGAAGAGAAAGAAGAAACTTGAGGGAACAGGGAAGAAACTGAGTATGAACATGAAAGACTTGTGAGTCCAGAGCCTTGGTTGAAAGGGTGCAGTCATCAGGACACAGAGTCGTGAACCCAAAGCCCTTTCCTACTCCTTCCATAGTGCTGCTCAGTGCACCTCAGCTTGAGCATGCTCTGTACTAGCTGATGTATGGGTGTGCGGTACATCAGGATCCTCTGCAGCCTTGAAACCATAGACTCACAAAAGACATTTCAGCAGTCCTCGACACTGCCATTGTTGAGCTTCTGATGGTGTTGCAAAGCAGGATAGTGGTAGGGAGATTCCCTGGGCCATTAGCCTGCATTAATGCAGAGGAACACAGTGATTCACATATGGTGCTTGTTAAGCCCCCCATGAAATCAGGAGATTGGTAACAGAGTTACAACATGCTTAGGGTTATAGGTCACAAGCCAAATTTCATCCTTATGTATTAGCTGGAAATTAATCTGAAAATAATTAGGAAAGAATCCAGATATTAAAAAGGAAAGATTTTGAGAAAATTAGAATTTCATGTCTTGCTACAGTGTTAGATTCCTGGGTGAGAGCAAGCCTGAAAACACTGATGGCCCAACAGTTTTGCTGGAAAGGAGAAAGACTTTAATAAAGCTCAATGACATTTTCCTCACTTGGCTGTCACTTCAAAAAAACCCTCACCTGGTCCCAAGATTTGTTACTTGCCTCATGCCTGCACTGTCTTGGTGGGGGTTCGGTGCGGCTGGGATTTGAATGAGTTCAGACTGAGTTAAAGAGGCCAACAAGGGATTTATTGGTTTGGATATATCAATTTGCACTAGTCCAAACAAGTTGGGTTCAGGGTCCCACAAACTCCAAGGTCTGCAGGGCGAAAGCTGAGCTTTTGATCTTGCATATATTTGGATGTAGTATAATGTAATGATTCAGGGCTTTCTATAATGTCTTAAATTTGTAGGTGGAGGAGACTTGAGAATAATTTCTCTCTTTTTCTTTCCCACTCTGAAGAACTTTAGAAAAATTTCATTATACAATTATTCTTATCATTGTATGCTGACCTCATTTCTGCTCTTTTTCCTCTTTTCCCTAGCTTTTATCTAACCCTTTATTGACCTCAGACATCCAGGTCAAATTCATGCTCCTTTGTATAGATACCTAAAATTTGGGGGGTCAGACATGTAGAATAAGATATTTGAATTAGATAAAACATCTCACAACTTTACATTCTTAGTGCAACTTTATACCAGTTACTGGAGCATTATGGAAGTCTGCATTAAGGTTGCCCAAGGTAAGTGTCTTGTGTCACTTGGAAATCTCCCAGATATTCACACGGGTCTGGGAGATGGGATGCAGGACCTGGAAAAGATGACCCTTTGGAAAGAAAATTGGAAGTCAGGTGAATATTGTGGAGTACCTCAAACAGTGCTTGACACTTACTTTGAGGCAGGAGAGTCAAGCCTTAGATGACTAGAGTAGAACAGATGCAGTTTTTAGATTTTTGGAATCTGATGAGCTGAACCTCACCTTCAGTACATTTCAGATATGTAATCCCCATTTCCTTTTATTTTTCCCCAGTTATACACAAAATACCTCATTCACTATTCAGAAGAAAATAAACTACTGAGTACTCAGAGTATTTTATACATTGACACATCATTAAACATGTAAATATATATGTATTTAGATTTTTTTCTGCAGGATATATACTATTCTTATAGTAGTTATATGTAAAACAGCATTCTAAATTGGAAATAGTTTTTAAATAACTTAAATAATATTAGGATAATATATCTTGAAGGTGCATATGCAGGAAAAAAATTACTAAACTAGAAATCCAAATTGGAGGTTTTATGCAAAAGCAAAATTATGAAGTCATTAAGGCAAGAATCAGACTCCATTAACTCAGCCATGTAGTTTAATTACGTGTTACTCACAAGTCCATAGACCAGCTCTTTTGAAAGTAGTTGTCTTGCTTTCATTCCTAATAGGAGTGAAGTTAAGGTTTGCTCACATGACATGGAGACCAACCATTCTCCAGACAGCCAGAAAGTCCGTGATTGTATCCCTTCTTGAAACATCAATTCTGCTGAGTGCTGGGGGGCATGAAGCTGCTGTAAAAATTGTCTGGAACAGAAAGAAATCATCAATCTTTGCTGAAATATAAGTAGAAAAATAAAAACGTCCTAAAATAATAACAATAAACCTTTACTAATGTCTGTGTATGGGATATCATTGAATTTGAAGTGTATGATATTTAAAGACTGTGTTATGACTGAAATCATTTGGCATAAAAATAACCCTAATGACAAACATTTTTAGAGAGCTAGTTTTAAAATTTACAAAGTACAAAAGTTTATTTTACATTTAAGAGCTAAATGTTGTGATTTTGTACAGATGCTGCATTTTTTTAAATAAATAAACATATATTTAACTCATTCTAAATATCAAATATAACTCCTCCCAAGCCAGGAGCCGTAACTACTGTTTCCACACATGAGACTTCAGTTTATTCCCTACTGTCTCATCACAGTACAGATTGCATTAAGTTCTGTCTCCAAGGCCAAAATAAAATCTATTTAGCATTGTAGCAGTTTGAATTACTCGCTGTTTCTCGTATACTCTTATCAGGAGCAACTGTGGTTTTCGTCCTATTTTGTTGATTGAAAACTTAGTAACTTTTACAAGAGAATACATTTCAAAATGTACATTTTAAAATTGTCCTCAATGCATCTGGTAAAGATGTACGAGGGATTCCAGGAGGGCTGTTGGTCCGCTGTCGCTATCAAACTTAGATGAACTATGTGATTGCATGAGATTGTTGTCCAGGTTCTCATGAGACTGGAGCCAAATCTGTCTAGTCACACAGAACAGTTTCGGATATACAGTGCAAATCTGATCCTTATAAACTTACTATTTATAAGATCTTGTATACCATTAAATTAGAATTCAGGATAAAGCATATTAGTTGACCTTAAGGTCTTATTTGCTCAGGAAATGAACTCCAGTGCAGTATACATATATCTGTTAGTTCCTTCCAATAGACTTTGGAGTCGCTAATTTCATTGAAGAAATTAGAGAAACATAGAGAAAGAAGACTTGAAACATTCAGCCACTATAAAGATTTGTAAGTACAAACATTTGTAGAAATATATATTAATGAATATATAGCAAGGAAAGGCATCTGTCAGTAACGTTGCAATAGGAAGAGCCTAGCTACAAGCTCAGACAGAAGAAGACTTGACTCAGTTCTGTATAAAAAATTACTTACATTTGAGATGGCACAGGATATTCAAGCTGGAAGATAAAATATAGGGCCTATGGCTGACATCTTTCTAGAGCAATATCAACCTGTAGGGATGACCTAAGACATCTCAGATAGCACAATACATCAACATGTGGAAAAAGAATTGAGCCCAAGTGTCTTTTAGGTACTTATGTTACGATAAGTAAGTTCCACCTCTAAATGCAGGCATCTAATTTTGGAACTGACTTCTCCCATAGCAGTTCAGAATTAAATTAGATATTGAGATTATAATGTTGGTTGGACTCAAAGGCCTCAAGTTCACTAGAATTCACCAGCATGTCCTTACTGCTTATATAATAGAGAGTAAAAGAAATTGACTGTAGATCATGAAAGCTTCCTCGATGCAGCACGAATTTCATTGTTTCAATTACTGTGCCCAAACGTATTTTTTCATATTTATTTGAAAGAAATATGATCATTCTGTGAGAAAGGAAAGAGGATATTGTCTATTTTTAAGTGATAAATTTTTTAAATGGTAATGAAATTAATGACAACTAGAAGTTTTGGATGAATTAAGATTTAAAAGTGAGATCCTAAAAATAATTGTTGCTTGTCAGCCTAAAATCAGAGCATGTTTTGTCACTGAGCCTCTGGAAATATTTGTTTGACACCTCTGTTCTGCGCCCTCCTCTGGACATACTCTAACTGCTCCACATCTCTCCTGTACTGGGGAGAGATGTGGAGCAGTTCACATCTGGACGCAGCACTCCAGGTGGCGTCTCACCAGCGCAGAGCAGAGGGGCAGCATCACCTCCCTGCCCTGCTGGTCTTCTTTCAATGCATCCCAGGATGCTGTTGGCTTTCTGGGCTGCGAGGGCACACTGCTGGCTCATGTCCAACTTGTCATCCACCAGTACCCCCAAGTCCTTTTTGGCAAGGCTGTGTAGAGGTAAAATTAGAAAAGATAAGTAACAAACTGAGGTACTGTTACTAAGAAAACAAAGAGTAAGCAGAAAACATCCTTCTATACAACGTTAACAACAAAAGCCATGTTAAAGAAAGAGTTTGTTATTCTGTAGAGAATGAAAAAAAAAATAGACAGATAAAGTTGAGAACAGTATTTTTAATGTCTTTTGGCCTCAGTTTTAAAGAAAATGACCAATAATAATGAAGTTAATGTAATTAATACCACTAAAAAAGAGGGCACAACAATTTAGAACAAGTAAGGATAAACAGATTAGACAATACTTAGATCTTTTCAAATTACCTGGACCTGGTGTAGTTCAAGTATTTGGGCTACTGGAATTGGTTGGAGCAAGCTCCAGAACTGGGGATTTATCTTTCAGGAATCTTGGAAGATTGACAGGAACAGGAGTATCACCTACATTTAAAAAGGAGGAAAGAGATAAATGTAATTATTGAGAAAATATTGAAAGAACTACTCTTTTCAGAGCTTACTTTAAAAAGCTAGTTATGAAAAGAATATGTTACAGATACTGAGAGAAGAAAGGAAGGAAGGACAGAAAGAAGGAATTATGGATGGAGGGAAGAAATGAAGGAAGAGAGGAAAGAAGGAGAGAAAAGATATGATAAGGAAGGGAATGGTAAATTCTTTCCTTCTTCTGTGATAAGATGCAATGGATTTAAACACATTTTCAAAGATTTAGTCTAAATACATTGGAGGAACTTCAAACTTTTATGGATAAGTAGAGTGCTGAAGAATCACAGTGGGAATTGCCATCAGTTGTATCTTTAAAAAAGGCCTAGACAAATATTAATCAAAAATTAATACAGATTATTTCTTGTGCAGGGTAAGATACTTGGTGAACACATATCTGAGTTCTGTGTAGTCCAGGATAAAATTATCTTTTCTCTATGCTCAGGATATATTACATGGGACATTTAGCCTCTACTGTGGTATAAATAGTAATTTGTGTTCTTCTCTCCTTCATATCCCATTCTTAAGTGACACCAGCTGCATAATGATGCCTGTCATCTGACTGTTGTCAAAATAGTAAGGTGTAGATTATTCTCATCTGAATTTTGCTTACCTGGGAGGTATGGCTAATCTGACGGGAAATCCTGGGTTTAAAAAAAGAGATTCAACCTGTGAAATTTTAATAAGTAAAATATCTTTGCTGTGTTTCATATGCCTGAATATTTCCTGCAAGTTCAGCAAAAATTCTTGAAAATTGCCACATCAGTGTTGTCTTTCAGTTTAGAAGCTCGTCTTCCCTGTCATTATTCATTAGCAAAATATGAACTGCGAAATACGGGATATAATCCATTTGTCTACATGAAGAATCTACTTTAATGAAAACACTCAGTTCTGCGAGGTCTTGCAAGGTCAGACTATAGTGGAATTTTAGAAAGAAAGACCTGGACATTTTTTCTTATAGCTGTCAAGAGTCTTTATTAAGGCTTTTGAAGCTTTGCCTAGCTATTGATTAGCTATCATCAAATACCTCAAGAGATAAGACATTGACAACCCCAATAGCCAGGAAGATATTTGTGCTTTATCTATAAAATAAGCATGTACATGTACTTTTTTTTTTTTTTTTTTTTTTTTTTTTTTTTTTTTTGTGATAGTGCAATTCCATTGGCAAGCCTGAAGACAGACAGTGTCCTCCATGGAGTAGACAGCACAGATTAAAAGGTACTTTTCTTATGAATCCTACACCACCATTCTTAATACAAGAGTGACAGTGAGAAGTTGAAGAATTTTTCATTGTTAATAAAAACTTATGTGTGAATATGTTCAAACACAGAACAGAATCAAGGACCAACTTTATTTCTTCTCTTCCTTACAGCTCACCTGGACATTATAGCTAGTCAGGCTATTCAGGCTAAGATCACTGTTAGAGATGCTACAAATATTCTGCTACTACTTCGTCTCAATAACAGCTATTTTCCAGCAAAATCTGTAAAACTATAAAGACTTTAACATGCGAACACTGGTCTAAGGGAAAAAAGAACAGCGATGACCCTACGATGTTTCAAGAAGTCCAAATGACCAAAAATTGACTCCAGGTATTCACATAGGCAGACATAGCTGAACATAGGCAGAAGAGATTTGCTCACTAAAATGGAGATACAGAGTCATTTTTCATAGGAGAAATCACAGTTGTGCTTTGATCATGCTCCTCAAGTCATTGCAAGGTGGCCTATTCTTATGGTGGGCAGTAGATAAAAGATTGGCTTGCTCAGCTATAATAAGGAAAGAAAGATTGATGGAAATAAAGTTTTAGATGACAACCTTAAAATGAAGTTGATCCAAAATGGGATGGGCCTCAAAAGACTAAAATTTTTTATGTTCTCAGTAATAAAAAGCTATTAACAAAGCATTTTTAAGAGTATTTTATCTGGTATATCATGGAATAAAGATCTAGATATAGGCAGTAATTAAAGATCAGCTTTGATTTTGATAATCCTTTTTAATTGCTTTTTTAATTGTGGTGAAATTTTAAAACATTTCTGTGAAGTGCTCTGTGGCAAAAACGCTGATGTAGGGAGATTAACTAATCAAGATTGCTCTATTCTGTTTGAATAACTAGAAAGGAACTTTGAGTGGGTAAATGTAAAATAAATCTTCTAACTAATGTATGGCTCCATGTAATCTCATCTCACCTTCTGGGAACAATGTATAACAAATTAAGCTTGGATCATGAAATGTCATACAAATCTGGCAGTGAGACTTCATTTGGAGGGAAGAACTACTATTCTCTTGGTTCTTAACAGCCATAGAAAATTTCAATTACGTGAGCATCTTGACAAATTCTACCTCCAGGGTATGGAGAATTTTAAAAAAGTTTTCTTTAACCATCTACAGTGTCCTAAGGAATGTTGCCTGATTTATCCATCTTGACTTGTACCTATTTGCAGCTTGCCTATCCTCTTGGATAAGAAAACAGTCTTGACAGAAATTTGATTGTGAAGTAAATTACTAATAAATGAATATCGTATGTAGCATTGTAAATGTCCTCAAAATAAGCAGTAAAATAAAGGCATTTTAATAACAATAAACAACCTTATTTCATCTTCTTCCAAATTTGATTAACCACTGAAGTACTGAATATACACCTTAAAGTTGAACATAAGTAGCCTATTAAGAAAAGAATAAATAAGATTACACAGGGAAAGACTCCTAAGGGAACACGGAGTGAAACAAATTGAAAATTTATACAAAATGGACTGGAGTGAGGATGAAGCAGAGGAAAAAGAAGAGGAAAAATATTAACAAAGTAATATGCACATATATACCAGAAATACTTCTCAAGACAGCTTTTTGCATCTGGTTCTTTTATTGCTTTTATATAGAATTGGTTTCATTAAAAGATCCAGTAATTGTGTCTCACAGTGGTATGTGCTTGTTTTAAATAATTTGCTCCCAGCTGCAGTGAGAGAGACATCATTTAATTCAGCGAAAATATACTAAATTTGGATGAATTAAGCAAATCTTGGACAGGTTAAAATCTCTCTTTTTTTTTTTTTGGGGGGGGAGGGTGAGGCAGATCGCTCATATTACAACATTGTGAATCTTAGTGTGAGATTCAAAGCATGCCTCTTGTGTTGCATCTGCATGAGTTCCGTCTGTGCAAGCTTGGACACTGCAGAGGAGAAAGGCGAGGAATAATGCACTTGACATAGTCTTAGCTCTGACTTCTACTACTCCATTGAAGGTTTCCAAAAGACCAAAGTACTTCAGAAGCTAAATAAAAGAAGATGTTGATAATCCCAGCTGAG
>VXAV01003491.1:38971-52305 GCA_013399715.1 Alectura lathami
CCTGGTAAGCTTCTGTAATGAAATCAACGGCCTGATGGATGAGGTGAGAGCAGTGTATACTGTCTTTCTAGGCTTTACTAAGGCCTTCAGCATTGTTCTCCACAGAATCCTCATAGAGAAGCTGCTGAAGTATGGGCTGGATGACAAGACAGTGAGGTGGATTGAAAACTGGCTGAATGGCTGAGCCAAGAGGGTAGTTGTCAGTGATGCAAAGTCTAGCTGGAGTCTAGTAAGGAGCAGAGCACCCCAGGGATCAATAGTGGATACAGTCTTGTTTAACATCCACATTAACATTCTGGATAATGGAATAGAGTGCATGCTCAGCAAATTTGTAGGCAACATGAAGTGGTGGGGAGTGGCTGGTTCACCTGATGGACATACTTCCATTCAGAGGGACCCCAACAGACCAGAGGGGTGAGGTGACAAGAATGTCATTAACTTCTGCAAGGAATACAGAGTCCTGCACCTGGGGAGGAAGAAATCCAGGCACCAGAATATGTTTGGGGCCACCCAGCTGGAAAGCAACTCTGCAGAAAAGGACCTGGGATCATGGTGGACATCAAGTTGAACATGAGTAAGCAATATGCCCTTGCTACTAAGAAGGCTAATGATATTCTTGGCTGCATTAAGCAAAGTGTCACCAACAGGTCAAGAGAGGTCATCCTTCCTCTTTACTCACCATTGGTGAGGCTGTACCTGGAGTACCAGGTCCAATTCTGGGCCCGCCAGTACAAGAGAGACCTGGAAATACAGGAAGAAGTCCAACGGAGGGTCACTAAGGTGATAAAGTGACTGGAGAACCTCTCCTATGAGGAGTGACTGAGGGAGCTAGGACTGTTCAACCTGGAGAAGAGAAGGCTCAGAGGGGATCTCATGAATATCTGTAAACACTTGAATGAAGATGGTGCCAGGCTCTTTTAAGTGGTGCCCAGTGCCAGGACAAGAAGCCATGAGGGCAAACTAGGACACAAGAGGTTCCCTCTGAGCATTAGGAAACATTTGCTTACTGTGCAGGTGAAAGAATAATGGCACAGGTTGCCCAGAGATGTTGTGGAGTCTCCTCCCTGTAGGTCTTCAGAAGCTACCTAGACATGATGCTAGGCTCCCTGCTCTATGTGTCCCTACTGGAGCAGGATGTTGGATCAGAAGACAGGCCCAACCCACCATCCAGCGGTTCACCCACTGTATTATGTTAATGTCTAGCTGCATGCTTTGACAGCTTGGTGTTGTCTGCAAACTTGCTGAGGGTCCACTCAATTCCACTGTCCATGTCACCAACAAAGATGTTAAACAACATTGGTCCCAGTATTGATCTATGAAGGACACCACTCGTCACTCGCCTCCATTTTGACATTGAGCCGTTGACCATAACTCTCAGGGTGCAATCATCCAGCCAGTTCCTTATCCAGCCAGCTGTCCGTCCATCAAACCCATGCTTTTCCAATTTAGCGACTAGGATGTCATGTGGGACAGTGTCAAATGCTTTGCACAAGTCCAGGTAGATGACATCAGTTGCTCTTCCCTTATCCACTGAGCATCATCTGAAATTGGATGGTTTTGGTCTTGCAATCAAGATACTAAAGGCAAAGGGAAACCTAGTCAAAGAATATGGAACTGTGAAACTTGAATAATATGTCAATATGGAGACTTGAAACATACAAAGATAAGACTCATCTAATTTATTAGATAGAAAAAAGTTTTCTGAATCTAAGATTTAGATGGTAAAAGTCATACAGATTTCTGTGGGGCATTTTTGTTTGTTTTTGTTTTTTCTCCCTGTTGCATGAGACTGATACCTAGCAAGCGAGGGTTATTCTTTTTTAAAATATTAACAGCATGTTTTTTTCTTGCTTACCTTACATTTGAGAAAGGTGCTCACAACATCTGTTTACTAGTACATTCTGGCTAGAGTATTTAGAGGTTTTTGTTTTGCTGTTAGTTGAAAACTTTATTCGGAGATTGGCAGAAGTTAGCACTATTTCATAGAAAGCTGGTGGACTGCAACATGACACAAGAGATAAATATGGGATATGTCCTCATGTAAGAATAATCTCACAGTTCTCAGTGCCTGTGTTTGTGAGGGTGAAGGTCTGTCTGGCACATTCTGGTGTCTGACATTTATTAAAACAGTGACAAAATCTACTCATCTCAGGATGCAAAATGAATATCCAAGTGTATAGCAATCTGATCCTTCCTTTCCCCCACATCACTGAAGAGGCTTGAGACAATCACTTCCATGACCTTATAAAATTACTGCAGTTTTGCATAAACAAATGGTTCCTCTTTGTAGTAGGAGAAGAGGAGTTCTTTTTGGAAGAAGGGGTGTTTTTATTTTATTTTTCCACCTCTCCCTCCTCCCCTTTTCCTAGAGCAAATCCCCATAACAAATAAAGTTACACTTCAAGACTGGATTACGCAGACTGTTAGGTTTGCATGCCAATGTTTACTTTAAGTTAAAAATGATACTTCTGAGAATTCAAATAATATGTTTAAAGTATTTCCAGGCTATTGCTTTGCTTGTATTTGTTTTGGCACTGATTCCCTCCACAAATATGTCAGTTTTGAAGGAGAGATGAATGCTGTTCAGTTACAGTCTTTGCCTATTGATCATTCATTTAACATCTGTTGACTTTGTTTATGTGCGGTTTTGGAGGAATTCATAGCAAACAGCACTTATTGCAGAGAAATTCTGTTGATGAGACTTTGCCTCTTTCAAGACAGATATTCGTGGACATCAATAGTATACGGGGGGAGTAGTAGGAGCCAAGACCACTGCTAGTTATAGATCAGAGTAAATAACCAGAACAGTCCACTTTGATATCAAAATTTATACATCTATCAAAATGTTTAATTTCAATTTTTCATTGCAATGTCTTGTCTAGGATCCTGATGAAAGGACTACAAAACGCATGTCTCACCTGATATCGTCTGGAAGATATTCCTTTCTATGGCTGCCTTTTCTCTGAGCGCCAGCTTGCCTGATATCCTCAGACAACATGCCAGGTCCTGTACTCTCAACATTGATTCAGCTTCTCCTGAGGCATGCATATCCTGTGGCTGCAGACACCTGAGCTGGCTCCTCAGAAGTTACCCCTGGAGTCACACCAGAGAGGAGATATAGGACAGGGGCAGCTGATCTGCCTATAAGTGAGCCAGTTGTGTGTGCTTGTAAAGTTTATTAGCTCAGGCAGAAAACAGTGTAAATGTAGCTGAAGACACCTGGTCTGGTGCTACACAGCAACTGTTTGGGTTGTCTTGGCATGAAGCTCTCCATAACATATTCCACTGCATTTATACATATTTGATTTGCATTTATATGTATTTGATGATCCCATAATTTTTCTTCCATTATTATTATTTTTTTTTTTTATCTATTTTGCCTTGGCTTTATGCTTAACAAATTATCACACCTGTTTTTCTCACCACTCTAACAACGTGGTCCCTTCGAAAAAGAAAAAATGTTTTAAAGAAACTGGAATGATCAGACCAATTTGAATTGATTTATACTCTTCAGTTATACTCCTTAGGGGTAAAACTACATTGTCTGTATTTATGTATGAAGCCTATGACAACTGGTTACACTAGACTTTTGAAAGAAATAAAAGATTAACTCCCAGCTCCTGAACTATATGATGGGACAACACTTAGAAAGGATATTGCTGTATACACTCTCCTTCCAAAGAGCTTAAAGATAGCATTTTGTTGTTGTTTTTTCTTTGTTTGTTTGTTTTTTAAAGCAGAACAGTTTTGATTGGACTTCTTCTTCTGACCATTACTAGCCCAGGTTATTCCTCAGCCAAAACAGTAGGAAATTTTCAACATAATAACACAGCTTCTCTGTGGTTTCTCAACTCCTAAAAACACCTAAAAGCAAACATGATTTCTTGTAGACCTAGAGCACATAGGCTTCCCCCACATAACACATCAGCCATAGTGTTTGACTTCAGTCCCCCACCCATACTGGATTTCTTACCGTCCCCCTACTTTTGCCATCAAAGACAAATGTACCCACTTGCATTTTTGAATGTATATGATAAAATGTGTCCTACAGTTAAGATAGAAGCAGTCTACAACAAAATGACTAATGCTGTCATTTTGATTAAGAATTTCTTGATGTCAAAGGAAATGTTTGTTTTCGTTATGGAAATATGAATACATGTTTGGTGAATTCCAGACTTATCTAGAGTTAGCATAAGCCAAATTTCGGTAGGTATTCCCAATCTGTGTTGGAAAATGCACTGGGTAGTTGAAATTAATTAAAAATATTTTTATAAATTTAAATAAAACAACTTCTATATAAAGACAACTTTGAGAAACGTAGTACATACTGGTCTCTGCAAGCCTCAAAGGTAGAGAAAGACGTGAGCAAATCTGTAAAAAGTTCCTATTTTGCCAGTTAAGGTTTTGTCTACTAGTCTCTAGGATTGGTAAACTTGATTCTCCTGCAATTTTTGAAGGACTTAGAGATCAGCAGGAAAAGCAGGAAAAATATCCTGTAATCTAATCTGGTAAACTACCTAAACCTGAATCTGAAACTTTTCTATCTAGGAAAAGAACAAGAATTTTACAGACCTACTTGGAAATGATTTGTAGAAGAACTTCACAGACCAAAGTGGCCATTTTAAAATTGTTTTCACACTGTCCTTGGATTTTGTTTAGTTAAGCAGTAGAACAGGAAAGAGAGTCTTGAAAGCAACAGGACTCTGTAGATACTTGGAGGAAATACAGGAATAAAACTACTCAGATGTTCTTTATTGTGTTTTAAATAATGTGTGAGTACAAGAAGAAAAGTTGGTCAAGTTAATTGATACTTAGTCAAAGGGGAAAAAAAATAGAAGACATACCAAGAGTTTTAGAAATTACTTGACATTGAGACAAAGGAATAAGTCATTAACTGACTATCTTGTTAGGGCTATAGAAAGAGTCTTAACAAGGTCACCATGACTTTGACAGTGACCACAGCTATATTGCTTTCAGGAAATGAAAGTAAAGAATGTAACACAAAGGGAGAATGATAAGGAAATTGGGTAGGTAATTATGCAAAGGTCAGGAGGGAGGGTCAGTTGATTGCCAAGCTGGTCAAAGGGCATGGCATGCCATCAAAATGGCTGAAATGATAACTGTCTGTAAACCCATTGTCCCTTTTCAAATTGACATCAAAGAAAATGGAAAGCATTGATAATATCTCTAAGAAGATAATTAAGCAGATGGGCATAAAAATTAAAAAGATAGATAAATAAGCTAATGAATAATGTACCAGAAAAAGAGATGCAAATGTGAACGTTGAAGTACAGACAGGCTTAATAGCAAAAGCTTAGAGACTTTGCTAACTTGGAAATTTTAAATAATGGAAATACTAAGACTTTAATTCTTAAATAAATAAATGAATTCAGTAGCTGCAAATGACATGGACCAGGATCTCTCCTGTTTCTGGAAACAGTTTTGCTTATGTATTGTGACAACAGAAATAAATTCAAAATAAGAGCCAACCTTCACAACCTTCACTCCTCAAACTGTTCCATCAAATTAGCATATAGCTTGTATTTCAAAAATTTCTTTTTCCGTCTAGTCGTATCTCCCTATTTTCTCTCCATAACTGAATGCAGGTGTGGAGTTACTGGGGAGTCACTTGCTTTTTCTAGCAGCAGGAATCTCCTGTGTGTGGTTTATGCTTCAAAGTAACTAGACCAGCTGCAGCCTTGCAATGGTGGACATCCCCTGTCAAGACTAAGGCTGTGTCTGCCACAGTGTCACAGCACTGTGAAAATCCAGCCAGAGCCAAGAAATTAAACTTTGATCTCTTGTGAGTTTAATTCAGTTTAGTTCTGCAGCCCCAAAATGTGCGTAAGTGCATATGAATTCAACAAGTATAGATTAAGCAATGTATTTTACTTTAGAGGGTAGGAATATTTTCCTCTTTTTGCAGAGGAACCAACTGTCTCTTAATTAACACGCTGAGGTAGCAACATCATTTAGGCTGTCACTTTCTAAATGAAAGGGCTCACATATAAATGCAGTATGAAAGTAACTTATATTGCTATAATTATTCTTGTTTATCTGAATTGATATCTGTCTATGGTAAATAATCTTTGATATAAGGCTTTATTTTGCACCTCAAGGTTTTTTAATGCAGAATTACTTTATAACTATAAATAAAGCATAGACATACAGAAGAAAAACAACAGATGAAACAGACAGAAGACCTTAACATTTCGGTTCCTTTGTTTTCAGACTGAATCAAGTGGCTGCTGTCAACAGAATAATAAATATATAGAATAATAATTAATTTTATTTTGAGCTGAATAAAAACGAAAAATAAACCAGATATGAAGAATTTTCACTGGAAGTTCATGGCAGTTGTCTCAAAAAAAAAATCAATGATCGACTGGATAGAACACCCACATATCTGTATTCTGATCTAGATACTCAGAGTAGTGTTTAAGTATCTTTTACTGTGGATATTTTTTGTATGTTAGGTTAGTGGAGAAGGAAAATACTTAATTATTTTCCTGAAGTCAGATATATATTTCCATGGAAATGTTTAGTTTCCATTAAGTGACACTTCTCAATGAAAATCCATCTTTTCCAGTTCTAAGGATGACATGAATTTCAGATAATTTCAACACCTTCAGAAAATGGGAGTCTCTTGCTGCAGTAATTCTGATTTTAAAAGTTGTGCCTCCATTTCTGCTATGCAGATACTCATGCAGTGTGGGACTATACATTACAAACACTTTTGGCACCTGCTACAGTGTTCCTATGTGCAATGTGTAGTTACAAACCTCTGAAGCACTCCAGAATATTTCATCTAAGTTACATGTCTAAACTCCTTAAGGCACCTGCCTCTGATGACAGAAGAACTGAAGGTTTTCAAAGCCTCCTCCTCTTTTTTTTATAGAANTCCTCCTCTTTTTTTTATAGAACATTTATGTTTTTAAGAAAGCTCCTGTTGTAGGTTATTTAAAGGTTGTCTTGCTTCGGTTCTCCCTTAGCTGTTCTCCGCTGGCTGTGATTCTCCCTTAGCAGCCCTCTCACCTGTGTCAGCTTGTTACATGACGTCATGATATGGAATACCTGTGGAAATTCATGACAGCTTCCTTTACTTAATGCCTACAACTTAGGTCCAAAGTAGGTGTACAAAATACTGACTAGGTTCCTGCAGCCGTTCCCACCTTCTCTTTGCAGTAGTGTTTTGGCATTAGGGTAATTGTTAGTGCAAAACCTTTAGGCTTTAATAACTCTTTCTAATTCCACATCAGGAACCACAGGGAATTTCATGGAAACTGAAGCTGAATCTACTTCGTTAATATACTTAGCTGATGGAGAGGAAAAAAGGTCTTTGTGTTCCATTTAGCATTTACATAATGAATCACGATGGAAGTCCTCCTAGTTTCTCTCAAAATGTTCTAACTTGAAGTCGATATGACAGGATATGACTAGAATGTCATACATTCTGTATGCATCCTGTTTTGCTTCCACCTAGGTTCCATACTAAGGATTAACAGCAGGATGCAGTATACGGACAAATTTGCATTTATTCTTCCAGCTCAGAAGTGGACTAACCCCTATCTTGCCTCAAGCAATGGTCATCTTTTAAATCTGAAAGCTACTTTTGGATCTGACATAAGGACTTCAGTTTTGTTTTAAGTGAAATTCCTTTCAAATAGCCTAGAAGTTGCCTATGCTCTGAATCCTAAATGGTGACTTAGTTTCCAAATACATCTGTATTTGATATAAAATAGATGAGCAAGGGCAGAAAATTAATGGAGAACAGAGAAGAAAATACTAAGGGCAAAATCCTCGGAGGACACAGATGATGTCACAGCCACATAGAAGACTGGGTGTTTGTGTTCCTGCTTGATGACAATTATTATTCAGTGTTTTGGACGCATATTTTTTTCCACTCTGAAATTTCATCCCAGTGGATAAAAGTGTGAAAGACTCATTTGCAGGTGATCTGCAGTCATTACTTCAAGAAAACCCCTCTCTGAATCTTCCAGGCAAGCTCATGGAATATAGACGTCCTATCAAGTTCTCCTTGGAAGTGCTGGACTCCCGGCAGCAATGCTTTCTCCCTGTCTTTACAATTTCCCCCTCAGATTCCTTAGGTGTCTTCAGAGGATTCTTTGATGCTCCTTCAGCATATGTCCTACAGTATAACTTTTCCAAAATTTGCATGCAAGGCATGAGCAGCTATGTGTGTGCTTACTAGAATACAAGAGAGAACAAATAATGCGGGAGCTGAACAAAAAGCCTTTTGCTGTTGCTTGTCACAACCAAGTCATTTTGTGTTCAGACAGAAAAGATGTCTGCTCCCCCTGCACTGCCTCACCCAGGCTCCTCATTTTATCTGAAACTTTGACAAATGGCTACTTGAGTAAGAGCATCGCTGTTTCTTCTATGATTTTCTGCTGCCTTTACACATCATTCTCTTGATCAGCAGAATGATAACAGCCTTTGGGCTCTGCTGCCTGTGTGGCACCTCTCCTGACAAACTAGCTGTCCCAGGCTGGCTTTACACCTGAGATGTCTCTGGTTAGTAGATTATCTTGATCTGAAGGCATGCTGGCAGGTCTGAGTGCTCGTCTTTGGGTGTTCCACCCCATACGGAGTTGAAGTGGCTGCTGTTTGCTTTTTGCAAAGCTGCTTTTCTTTGTACTTCACTCAGAAGTTGTACAAGGTAAGGCCCTTTTTAAAAAGCACAGTTTGAAGAATATCAGAGACCACTCTGCAGTACATAGAGGCATTTGCAGGAGTTCTCTGATGAACAACCTTCTGGGAACAAGAGATGCCCAAAGTCCTCCTTGTCATAGTGCTCAGCTCTCCCCCCATTTCAAATGCCATTTCCTATGGAGTTCCCAGAAAGCTGAGGACATGAGGATGTATAGCATATTACTGCACAAAACCTGACTCTAAAAGCTCTCCAGGTTCCCAGATTTTGAGCTCTATGTATAATGCCAAAGCACTAAGCTGTTTTTCATAGTTTTAGTGCCATCACATCTTTTAATGTACTGCCTTAAACTGACAAAAAATAGTAATTCTCCCAATCAACACAACTATATGTTATATATGAGCTATGACTTACTTCTTTCTAGTGGCGTTAATCAGATTTCATTTATTTTTATAGCGTTAGGGACGTTAACATTACCCTCTGGAAGTGTTCCTCCTTCTATTTGTCCTTGGATAAGTTATCTCCTGTATTAGGATAACTTTCTTCCTGAAGATAAATGTTTCCCGATAAAATAATATTGTTAACCTGTGAAAACTGCAACATGAAATAAATGCAGTTGNAAAAAAAAAAAAGAGAGAGAGAGAGAGAGAGAAACCTAGGACACATTAAAATACTGCTGTATAGTTCTTTGCTATCCCCAAATGCATTTATCTTCCAGGCTATCTTCCATGTTTGGATAGCAGAGAAGTCACCTGAAATAATGCCTTATGACAAAAGACTTATTAGTATTATACAGTAATGTGCTTATTCTCAAGAAGAGGAAGGAGAGGTTCAGAAGTCTTTCACACAGTACCATGCAAAAGAAATCAGTGTAGAAGTATGCTTGAAGTCACTATGTATAAACTACAGGGTGGTCTTCAAGTTTGCTAATATTTCTTCGAACCCATGTCTCTCTATTCTTGTTCTGCAGATTAAGAACTTACCAACAACTACAGAAAACAGTGGAAGACTTCCTGCTGACTTTTTCATCTTACTCCAACTTCTTTTAGACCTTAGTCCAGCAAAGTAATTAAATATGCTTAACAAGCAAACAGTTCTACTGCTGTATAGGAGGTCTTTGCTGGGTAATCATCTGCCTACTCATTGCTTTTCTTCTTTTATATTTTCTTCTTTTTTTTTTTTTTCCCCTGCTTTTCTTCTACTTCTCCGTGGTCTTCTGAGAGGCAAAAATATTAGTTGTTTAGTTATATAGTGTAATCAACAAGTTTATTTGAGTTTTTTAATTTTTAGTGTCCCCAGGAGAAGGTGGTTTTCATAGTAAAAACAATAAGGTTGTGGAGTATTTTATGAATGAGAGGGAAAAAACGAGGCATATAGATAGTCCGAGACAAGGATGACAGAAATGAATAATATAACATATTTTGATATGTTCATATTTGTTTTTTTTTGTTGTTTGTTCATTTGCTTTACCCCATGATGAAATGAAAATATCCAAAAGCTATTTTTCTCAATAACATTTTCCTTTCTCACTAGATATCTTGGTTCTTTGTTTATTGTTTCCATTCTTGAAATGCTGGCTCCATAATGAAGATCAGATTACAAATGAGTTGACTTGCTTTTCAAACTCCAGTCCATATCAAGCTTTGATTAAAATATACATTATACTCTACATCTCATTTATGAGTTTGAAATTTTTTCAGACTTAATTCCATGCTGATATCCTCTGTTTGTGATTATAATTTCTCATGGTCAGTGTCATAAATGCTTGTAACTCTTCCTTGTTTAACATCATCTTTGTTAACATTTTCACAAATGGGAGAAGGGAAGAAAGATGTGCATTACCTGATTTCATGTCCTTTCTAATAATGGATGGCAAAGTCTGCACATCCAGGACAGAAAGGAACAAAGATCATAGAATCATAGAATGACTTGTGTTGGAAGGGAACTTAAAGATCATATAGTTCCAACCCTCTGCCATGGGCTGCTTGCCATGCAGTAGATCAGGCTGCCCAGGGCCTCATCCAGCCTGGCCTTGAACACATTCAGGGATGGGGCATTCACATCTTGTCTGGGCAACCTGTTCCAGTGTCTCACTATCCGCTGAGTAAAAAATTTCCTCCTAATATCTAACCTAAATTTCTCTTCCTTCAGTTTTAAACCACTCCCTCTTGCCCTATGACTGTCAGACCATGTAACAAGTCAGTCTCCTTCATGTTTATAAGACCCCTTTGAGAACTAGAAGGCTGTAATTAGGTCTCCCCAGAGCCTTCTCTTCTCCAAACCGAACAAACCCAGCTCCCTCAACCTTTCTTTGTAGGAGAGGTGCTCCAGACCTCAGGTCATCCTCGTGACCCTCCCCTGGGCCCACTCCACCAGCTCCATGTCTTCCTTGTGCTGGGGGATCCAGGCCTGGACACAGTATGGGATGGGGACACTTCGGATGGGGACTCACAAGGGCAGAACAGAGGGGGACAATCACCTTCGTCTCACTACTGGCCACCCCTCTTTTCATGCAGCCCGGGTTACTGTTGGCCTTCTGGGCTGCAAGCACACACTGCTGGCTCTTACGACAAGCCTGTTGTCCACCAGGACCCTCAAGTTCTTCTCTACAGGGCCGCTTTCAATGAGTTCTTCTCCTAGTCTATACACATATCTGGGACTGCCCCAACCAAAGTGCTACACCTTGCACTTAGCTTTGTTGAGCCTCATCTGGTTGCTCTGGGCCCACTTTTCAAGCCTGTCCAGGTCTCTTTGGATGGCATCTCTTCCCTCTGTTGTATCAACTGCACCACTCACTTTGGTGTCATCAGCAAACTTGCTGAGGGTGCACTCGATTCCATTGTCTATGTCTACAAGGTTGTGGTGTTAGACCATGTCAAAGGCTTTTCACAAGTTCAGGTGGGTGACATCTGTTGCCCTTCCTTTATCCACCAATGCTGCCACTCCATCATAGAAGGCCACCAGATTGGTCAGGTAAGATCTGCTCTTGGCAAAGCTATACTGGCTGTCCTGGATAACCTCCTCGTCTTGCATGTGCCTTAACATAAATTGCAGAAGTATCTGCTGCATGATCTTCCCAGGCACAGAGGTGAGGCTCACTAGCATGTTGTTCCCCAGGTCTTCCTTTCTCCCTTTCTCAAAAATGGGAGTGGTATTTCCTTTTCCAGTCACTGGGGACTCCACCTGACAGCCATGACCTTTCAAATATGATGGAGTGGCTTGGCAAGCACATCAGACAGTTCCTGCAGGACCCTGGGATGCACGTCATTCAGCCCCACACACTTGTACATATTCAGTCACATGAGGCAGTCTTGGACTTGCTCTTCTCTTACTGTGGCAGAGATTTTACTCCCCTGACCCCCATCCAGAAGTTCAAGGACATGACAGACATGGGGACCCTGACTGCCAGTGGAGACTGAGGCAAAGATCTTGTTGAGTACCTTGGCCTTCTCCATATCCGTTGAAGTCAGTTCTCTGTTTTTCTGTATTAGAGGGGGTACACTCTCCTTGGCTTGTCTCTGTTGACCAATGTGCCTGTAAATGATCTATTCATGACATTAAAGCAAGAAAAAAGAACTACACAGGGGCTCAGTGCCCTTCAGGCACAACAATGGTGCTCTGGTCAAATGAGCATATGCATGAAATCATTATAATTTATTTAATAATAATATCTATATATGTTGGTATTTCTGATGAAAAATAGAGAGAAGTAGTTTGCAGTCATGCAGACCCTGTATTTCAGGACTAGGTTATATTTTTAAGATTATAATAAACCAAAGACTTCAAAATGAATATGAAAATTATTCTGGCTGTAGGACTAAGTGAGTTTAGTTCTCCACTTTGCTGTAAACATTTTTTTTATTTTTTAATGTAATTTACCTATACATTATGTTTCCACTTGCAATTTTTTAACAACACTACCTTTCCTGTCTTTCAGGAATGATAAAAGAATAAAGTTGTGTGTGCTTAGATTTGGAGTCAGGGAAGCTATCTTATATCACATGTAATTGGAACCCATGACAATCTCTCTATGGGTAAACTCGGGGTGAAAGCTGTTTTCTTGTTTGTTTGTTTGTTTTTTCTTATCTGGGAATATTATAAATTGTATTAGAATACCGGTGTGCACTACTGTCTGGAATAATTCTTGGGGATCTACCTTCTCAAGCTATTTCAATCTTCTCTGTATGGGCAAAACCAAAATCTTCCTCTACTGCTAGGATTTTTCAGAAGTGGCTTTTTGTTTGCTTATTTATTTTAAGTATATAATTTTTTAAATTACACTATCCTTTGTGAGCAAAAGATCCTCCATACTCTGTTTCTGTAGGTTCAGCAGTTAAAACTTGTCTTCTTCTCAGTGAAATAATGCAATTCAAGGATAGTTTATGGGAGCTGATTGTATCTCAAGACAGAAGCATCCTTTGTGGTATTTGTCTATAAGAAATATATATTTGCCTTACCTTTGCTCACCTTACTCTGGCAAACACATTGGCCCTGTCACCAGGGTAAAATGGACAGGTTTGAGACCCCTTTCCTGCTTTGTAATGACACCATTACCTTGCCTTAGCCACATCTGCAAAAATGTCTTTTCTGTTGTTCTCTACTGCTGAAACTTGTGTTCTTTGTTTTATTTTACTTTTTTTTTTTTTTTTTCTTGGTTCCTTGA
>VXAV01003491.1:79908-90784 GCA_013399715.1 Alectura lathami
ATTCTCCTTTCCTCTCCAGGACAAAGCCACAACAGAGACAGAGTATGAAGGATGAAAGAGTGAATGCATGAAAACTTGTTCACCTTAGGTGCAAAGTGATAGGTTTTACAAAGCTTGTCTGCCTAGAGCAGACAGGCAGCTTCCACATCACACCGTGGCATGGTGTCACGCTACTTTTTCTGCAGTAGAGACATGGTTCCCAAGGCCTGTCCTGCAGTCACAAAACACTGTTGTTGTTGCAGTTGTTGTTATTATTATTATTATTGTTATTGATTCTTTTATAGTTTATTTTTAAAGTTTATGAGATAATGCAAGGGCTATGCTGAAGTTCACCAAATCTTTATCTTCGTAGCACAGCTTGAAAGTCTATGTTACCGAGCTGGCTAAGAGGCTGAGTGAAATCTGAGGTTTATAAAGATGACTGGATTAGTTTTGGAAGACTGTGCGTTGCAAAGCAATATGGGGATCTGTATTGTACAATGGTAGAAATGGATCCTATCTCCCATGTCCCATCAACTTCTAGCTCTTTTGAAGACATAGATACAAGTTCTAGTTTCTGGGGTAGCAACTGTTGGCAAAGGAAGAACGAGGCAAATAGAAAAATAGCCAGGCTAAAGTTCCCCAATCTCTTGCTGCAGCTCTGTTCTTTACTTTTCTATAGTCAGACAAACATGGGTGATACAATTCAGGCAGTGTGTAAGAATGAGACATGGAAAAAGGGTACTTGCAATTCTTCTGCCCAGCTCTTCCCTAGTAAGATGAATAATATTTTAGTACAGGTTACTTCTTGGAAGCATTCAGACAATGACTTGCAAAAGGCCTTTGCAGAGTAATTTCCCTTTCAGAAAGGACAATTAGAACTTCAGGCTATCTTATCTCCTCGCAACATATATTGTTTTAGGACTGCAGGACCAAAAAAAATATTTGAATGGAATTTCTGAGGGGTTGGTAGAAATCAATATAATACATCTTTTGTGTTAAATGCCCTAGAATTTATTTTCCTGAAATATAAATACATTTATAATATCCTTAATACCAATAAAATATAATCTTGATAATCTATTCAAACACCTAAGAGAGTTCAGCTTCTGTTCTGACACACTCTGAATTTCAGTTTAAAAATGCATTCTGATTTAACTGTCATCAATAGCCTAATACAATCTCAAAGAAACAGGCACAGCCTATTCAAATATGTTTCCAATATAAGTCAAAGATAGCCAGACAAAGGAAAAAAATAGCTCCACAATTAAAGACATAAATGTCAAGAAAAAAGAAGAGGAAGGAAAATGTGGGAAATTCTGATTTTCTTCATATAACAATTCTTTCTGGATTGGGTCAATTAATCATAAATAATCATAATTTTAATAAAAATAGTCTACAAAGCACGGTTAAAGATCATGACTAAGTCCATCAAGATTTAAGAGGGTTTTGCTCTTGAAATTTTAATTAATCACTCTTCTAATATTCATAAGTTATCTCATTTTCTAAACATTGAGGTGAGCCATACAATCACAAGATTAAAAAATATGCAATATAGTAATTTGTTTTGTCTGTATGTAAATATTTTCCTGTATTTTCTTGTATTTGTGATATATGCTTCACTGTTTGCAGTCCTAAAGTCTAAAGCCTTGTTATCAAAAGAACCGAAATTCCTATGGAACTGGATGACTTCAGTAAGTGCAAGTTTCTGAGCCATGCCAGGCATTCCAATTCTCAAAAAGAAATTATGACCTGATTGTTAATAGAAAATGGATTTTAAACTTTTACAATGGATCGAGGTTAATAGCAATTATGATACTAATACATTAATAGTTCACTCACCAACTAAATCTAAATTAAGGATTAAATCATCATGGGACAAATTTAGATTTTTGTTTTGAAGACCAGATCACAAGTTACAAGTTGTCCTACTTAATTTTTAATTAATTTTAATTTTAATTTTATGTTGCACAACTTAATTTTCAAGTTTTGCAAATAGATGTTTCCTTCTGCTATTCCTTCTCCTACACGACAGCATTATATTTAGGGTTCTGAGTCTCAGAATTATGCTGTTAAATATCCCAGAAATTCCTAAACAGTCTGCTTTGAAGGCAATGATTTTTTGCAACTCTCCTCTCTGTTTTGTAGAAAAACAAACTTTAAAAAAAAAAAAAAAAAACAGCAACAAAACTATTCATGCTGTCAGTGATTGTCCTGTGTAAACGGAGAAAGCTTGACCTCAAAGAATAAGCTTGAAAGGACCATGTAGGTCAAATGTACTTTTCTATTGCAAAAGTATTTGAAAGCCTCACAGCCCTCTATTTTGCTTTCTGTTAGCCTTAGAAGCAGTCTCAGAGACACAGATAGAGAAGCTGTAGCAATTTGCCCTGAACAAAAGATGTGGTTCTGATAGCAGGATCACGTAGCTCGGAAGTTTCATCAGCATTCATCTGTTTGTGGGAGTTCCTGTTCACCAAAAGGGACCTTAAAATTTTTCGCTGTTCTGTGTATTTCCTCTCCTGCTAAGCATATTACCATTGGTTGTCGGGTTGTTTTGCTTTTTTGATTAGGTCCACTTTTTTTATTTTTGGTGTTTTTTTTTTTTGGCTTGTTACTAGCCTTTTCCATGAGAACCATGCGTTAAGACAGAGACAGTAATTTTCATCTTGGTAACCACCTTATGTTCTACTTGTTTACTCCAAATATTGCCTCTTTTCTTGTGATAAAACAATGTGATAACTGGAGCTCTGTTAGAATTCATAAGAACATGTTAACATTTTCTATGTGCCCTTTGAATACATTTTTCTCTGAAAAATCCCAGTGAGATAATTTACAATTTTCAAGTCACACTACATATCTTTTTTTTTAATTATTTTTTTCAAGAGTTGGAGAAGAAATTAAAGTATTGAGAAACACCAAAATTTCTTGAATGAACTGTGAGAGTTAGAAAGAAGCTTAACATCCATTGAGATCTCAAGGGTTTTTTCAGAACCTATAAATGTAAGCAAGTAAGTTTTCATGGGCAAGTCTCTTGTCAGGACTCTTCTCTGCAGGATCCAGAAGTATGCAAATCAGAAAACCATGAAAATTATGGAGAATCTGTTTACATGAAAAGCAGAAGCCTCACACCTCCCATTTTTGAGCTAAAGTGTTTAACAGAAGTCTAAGCACATCATTAGCACACTTGATGCACCTCCAACTGAAAAATATGTGATATTTTTCTAGTCAGAGTGGTATATAGCAGTGTCTAGACATTAAATCTTGCTATTTTTTTTTCTTTGCTAGACCGAATAGACCTCTGGTGCATTATTACTCTATGCTGTTAACGGAGGGAACATGCTGATGTGCCTAGATTGCAGAGATGCTCTGTGGGAACAGATGGCCACTCTTCTTCAATATTTCTGTTCACCAAATACTATATAGATTTATGGAAAGCACCCAGCAAACAAATCCTCAACTTCAGAATGATTACACAAAGATAGTGCAATGGAAGATACACATACAAACAATTAAATGTTTGTCCTAGTTGTATCTGTATGTGGGCACCTTTCTTCTAGAGATTTTTTTTACCTACTTCAGCACTGGCAAGTTCCCACAAAATGTATCCAAAGACAATTTTTTTTTTTTAATATCAAATGAGTAGCAATAAAAATCCACATATTAAGTTTAAATCCTGATAATGGTGCACTTTTCTTGCTTTGTACTGAACTTTTACCAATCAGTCCAATTATGGGCTAATTCATTCTCATCACTTTGGAAAGCTTTTTTTTTTTTTTTTTNTTTTTTTGGAAAATTTTTTTTTTTTTTTTTTTTTTTTTCAAATTCATATCTGATTTTTTTGCATGTGAAATGCTTACAAAGGGAAGTTAATAAAAGAACAGTTCATCTGCATATACAAAGGAAGACCATTATATAAAAATTGCCACATTAGAGAAGTCTAGACCTTGACTATCTGTCATATATATTTATAGTGTCTTATCATTATGCTATCTGATTAAGAAGTGAAACAGTTAAGATAAATGAGACTTAATTAGCAGAACAGATACCTGTCTATTGCTAGTCTAAAATGGGCACCTGGGAGCTCTGACTTTCAGAAGTGAGAAGCACACAACTGTATTTATTCTTCCCTTTGAAATCAATGGGAGTTTTCCCTACAGTAAAAACAAATGCTCATAGTTTCACCCACAGCAAACTGAAACTTTTGCTGTCTACTCATCCCTTTGACTCGGAGCTAAAACATAGGGAGACAAAAAATGCTGGAGCTCTGAGATGGAGGAAACAGAGAAAGAGCCTACACTTGGCTCTTAACACATTACGTTGTAGAGCTCAGCAGAATGCAGAGATAAATACATTGTATCATGAAAAACGGTTGGTACAGAGTGTTTTCTCTGTGGAACAAGAGTGACCACAATGTGGCTCAGGTTTTTTCAGCTTTTTTTGTGGAGCAAAGTATTTGCATTAGAGCTCAGGGATTAGACAGCCAGTTGCCATCAGTCTCAACTATTTCAGTAGGAATGGACTAGAGCATAACTTCCCCACCAAACGCTCTCTGTGCAGAACAAACGATTTACCACAGAGCTCAGAGATGGGGTATTTACATTCATTTAAGTTTGGTATAAACATTTACAGAACATTAGGACAAATACCAGCATTCTTAGTTAAACGTCTGACCACAATTATCTCTGATGAATAAATGGCTTGTAGAATGACTCTGAGAAGAGGGTTTTTTTCTTTCTTTCTTCTTCTCAAACCAAAGAGCTTTGAAAACACAGTGCACAATGCAGCTAAACAGACTGTACAAAGGTTCACGTAGAGTTACAGAAAACCATAGATGTTTGAGAGATTAGGGAATGAGTATCTAGATTAAACCAGTTTATGGTGTCCTTCATCTGCTCTTCTGTTTTCTGCTTCAAAATCTCACCTTCAAATCTGACCCTGACAGACATGCCTAGTTCTGTAAAGATGTTTTGTGCTGAGCAAGTACTTTTTTAACCAACTATTGTGAGCTGGCACTACAAAGGTACTTTTCCCACTGGAAATGGTGGCATAAGGGTTGTTGACTACAGCATGAGAATCCATTTACTAAGTATATCTCAGAAACACTTGGCTGTTAGAGTAAAGAAACCACTCAAAGATATCTAAAACTACCTGGTCTAAATTGTCCTTTTTCTCCTCAGTTTCAGAAAAAATAAATAAATAAATAAATAAATAATGCAAAGGTAGTCCTTCCACTCTATTTTATCATATTTTATGAAGTGTGCCATAATCAAAGATTACACATGCAAATATTTCTCTTTGATGGTGTTTCTGGAATCCTCCTTCTCATGACCAGTTCTTCTTCATGTTAGAAGTGACATTGACCACAGTGAACTGCACCTTCTTAAGGGCTCAGAAGTGAAACTCCTTCCTATCTGTTCTATACGAAGGAGAAACATAATTTTGAAGCAATGCTGAGAAATCAAGATCCAACAATTCAAAGAACTGCCTAAGGCATTTTTTTTTTTTTTTAGAAAAAAAAAACTATCAAATTGTAATCACTGTGATTCCATCAAAAAATTATCAGTGTTAATGCCATTTTCTGAACACTCCTCATAACCAGAGCAGTCCAGCAATTATAACACTTAGTTAACACATCAGAAACAACTCTGGTTTCAGCTCTGACAGAGCAGGGATCTGAACCAGATTTTCAAGAATCTTGGTTTAACATGTAATTATGAGCCTATTGAGTCCTCTGGGGTGGATCTGTCTTGGTTTGGGGGACAGTTGGGTCTCATTGCTGCTTTTTTATGACACCAGTTTCAAGGACCTAATGAAAACAACTAATTAATAGCTCAGCATTTCTGGGTAAGGTTTGGTACTTTTTGTTCTAGATTCCCTCTGATCCTTTGACGATATTTTCCCAGATACACATCTTGTGAAAGTACTGGGTTCAAGGTAGATAACTAAAACATCTCAGCATTTCTGATCACTAAAACACAATTCATTAGTCCTTTCTCCAAATTCCTGACACACAATTACACTAAAACAAAGGACAACAGACCCAGAAACTTGACCTCTGCTACCTGAAAGCCAAATTTCTTCACTTGCATGTTCGGTGTACATAATGAAGCTTCCTGGTAAGAAAACAAAATCTAATTCCTATAACTAGACCAGCCATTGAGATTAACTATTGTGTTGTTTTAAGTTAGAGCTCTACTGAGCTGTTCTGCCCCTTGGAGCAGAGGACAGAAGCCCATGAGGCTCCCATGGATGCTTGGGAGCATCAGCTTTCTGGATCAAAGCCATCATGATAGAAAGCACTGACCTCCAGACAGAAAGAAAATCCATCCTACAGTGTTCAAACCCGTAAACAGAGACCAAGATGTAAAGCAAGTTTTTCTTCCAGACTTGTTTTTTACACATAACTATGTCAGATTAATCTTAGCTTTCAGTTCCTGATTTCTACACTTCTCACAGCCATCCTTTTGGGTAGGAACATCTTATTTTGTTGAAAGAGAACAAAAAATGTAACAAGCACCCTACACCTCTCCGTGAACTAATGCGGTCAAGTTACTTTGCAGGATATAAAACCAGAAAGAAACAGAAGGAAAATGAGCTGCAAGCACTAAGGCAAAACTGAAATGAAAATTGAGACCACTTGGCTCCTGCTTATTACACAGCACAATGAACATATACTGAGTTTAAAATTGTGAATGTATCTCACAGGGAACATTTTACACTCCTTATCCAAAGGTGTAACACCCTGCGTGACAGCCTGAATAGTAGTGAATCTTGTCTGGAAAGTTGCACACACAGTCATTGAGGGGGTGTGGGAGAGAATTTTAATGAGTTCGGGGTTTCTGTCTGCAGTAGCTTTAATCAGCAGGTCTCCCCCCAAAATGAAGGATATTCATGCTTACAATAATTAATACTGAACAGGAGATTTATATCAATCTGACAGATAGGAGATGAAATTAACTGTGCTTTCATGTACAATTTTAAGTAGGTCAGATAAGAACATCATTGTAACCAACTTTTATTTTATAGCTAGATATACTCTGACACGTACAGACCCACACGTACGCATTATGTATGTCTATAAAAATCTCTCACACAGCAGAATCTCCTTAGCCTCACATTTGCAAGCTGTCCATTTCTTTCCTTAGTGCTCACCACTCTTCCCCTCATTGATTCATAAGCTGTAAGGTCAGAGGGGACACTTGTGATATAGCCAGATCTTCTGCAAATGCAGGACTTAGAAAAGCACACAGTAATTCCTGCATCACATCACATCAGTTGAGGTTGGCACGTGAAAATATTCAAGGATGAAAACCTCCTATGCTGCATTGATTTTTCTCTGTTTTTCATTCTTTTCCCTTCCTAGCTTACACAGTAATGTTGGATCAGCATCAGTGATCTAAACAGGCTTCCTTTTTAAGTAGCATTTCCCACGGTAAGAATAAAACTTACTGATGAAAAAATAAAAAAGGTTATCAAATGTGGCATTGATGTGATGGTGTTTCAGTTAACCTAGTTCTCTGAGGGTGTTCATTACTCGTTCATAGCATTTGGTGCTTCAGAATTGAGTTCCTTCAACAGAAAATGGAAATGCAAAAAAAAGATGTCTTTATCCTGCAGTGTATTCTGCTAGCACGTTTTTTACTGCTGCTCCTAAATTATAAAGAAATGAACAGTCCCTTGATGTGTGCAGGCTACTTTTCAGTGATGTTGTTTTACCTATTTTCTAACATTAAAAATTAAATCTGTTTTTAATGTTTACTGAAGACTCTAACTGTTGACTGTGTTAACATATGACTGCTTGAATAAAATAATTTATTTGTGTGTGAATCATCAAGGTAAAACATTAAAACCTGAAACCAGACTCTGAAACATTGCTTGCTAATAGTTATGGTTAAATGTCTCGCTCTACTTTTCCATCATCTGTTTTCTTCCTTATAGAAAAACTAGAAAGTGGAAGTGGAGAAGGAAAATTAAGACTAATCTCGGTAGACACAATTTGGGAAGAGTCATTACAAAAATTAATATAGCTGATTAAAAATGCTGGCAATATTTGTTATGGGCAATGCATAAATCATGTTTTTAAATACCACAACGATCTGCCAGATGCATGCCTGAATTTAGACAAATGCTAGAGTAATGTAACATAGTGACACAATCACTAATCAACATCATGTACTTAACTAATCATGCACATAACCATAACCCTGTCTTTAATTGCCTGCTGAATTGGGGGACTAGTCTAAAGCTCATATAACCCCGCGGCAAGCCTTTGCATGGGATTTAGTTTAGTCACCTAAATGATTTTCTGGGCTCACTCACTAGTCGATGGAAAACGATAAAAGGATGAGAGACTTCATCCCACTGGTGACCCAAGTGTCCCCCTCATCCTATGGCTCCTGAGGTTCGGCTTCTGCAAAATGGGGCTGCAGTGCTTTTTACATTGGGTATTTCCCACATTGGAGCAGGAATCAATTTTTAGGGTGAATCTTCTAAAATGTGCAGAGGACTTGGGAGCTTACAGGAAGAAAAATGATGTCATTAGTCCTCAGTAGGTGTTGAAATTAGACAAAGTGGACCTGTATTGGATTTTCAGATGTACTGTTGCTCCTAAAGCAGGTGCCCTGGTTAAGTGCCTGAAGGCAGGTGGACTGAAGACCTATGCTGTTGAGCTTGGGACAGGACCTGAAGATCAGATAGACTTACAGTGCCTATGCCTGGATGAGATGGAGATACTCCCAATCTTATGCAAAAAAGCCACTGCCTAACCGGGCACTGGGGTCTTACATGTTTCAGCAGTGGAGGAAACATTTGAGTAAAAACTTTAGAAGAAGAAGGCAAGAGCTCAGGAGGTTCTTCAGGACGACAGTGTGGAAAGAATTTCCACCTAGTCCCTCAAGTGGGCCGTTACGGTTATTTCTGGTGAAAAATCTCTAATCCTTTTGCCAGGTGGCATCACATTTCTTCAGTTCCTTGGGGAGGACAGTGGGTATGAAATGGGCTGCCTGGAGCCAGCCAAGACAGACTTCAAGAGAAGACTGTCTCATATATGTATGTATGTGTGTTACATATACGTGTGTATGTATGCAGCCAGATTTTCTGCAAAACGCTGAAGCTCATGATACGGGAGCCATACACTAGAAGGGCTGCGAGTGTATAATAATTACATGGTGTAATTCCCCTTGTGTGTGAGCAGAAATTGTATGACAAACGCAAGGGGAGAAAGAATCAGGACAAATGAGTTGCTTTTAATCTTTTTTTTTTCCTTGTTAAGAAACTTTATTAAAAAAGTCCCCTTTCATAGCTGCAACCTTAACTTATCTCATGAGAATCAAAAAAAAATGAAACCGAGTGAGAAAAAAAGTGAAGTTGTCTAGACTGAAAGAGTTGCAGGCAGCACGCTGAAAAGTAAATTGGGAAGTTTAACACTCTTTCATTTTTAATAACCTGAGGTGTTATCAATAATGTCTGTAATTAATTTTTTTTAAGATGTTCATTTTAGATCAATAATATCCCTATGAAACAGCCAAGACAAGACCTTTTATCTTATTTAAACAGTAAGGTGGTGGAATTGTAACAATTATCATTAATGAGGATGCAACCATATTATCCATGCCCCCACTTGATCTCTTCTGATTCTGCTTCTTTTTTTTTTTTTTTTTTTAAGTTTTACATACTGTTTTACAGTGGTTGTTTATCTCACTTTTAAAATTTGTTTGCCATGTAACATATTTATGTTTTTTCAGTAAACTGTATGGTGATCAAGCTAGATTTTTTGAGGCAGAAAAAGTGCCAAGAATTAAGCACAAGAAGANAAATGAGTGTCTGGAAAGCTGAGAACAAGTATTACTGAAACTGTTTAACTTATGTTTCTCAGGGAAGTTATTTTCTGTAAAGGTGCTAAAAATATTAGCCCTCAGAATACTTTGAACTGACTGCTGCAAACACAGTAATTTAAGGACTTGCATGCTCTTGGGTCATATTGAATAGCTTCATGTGGGCATTTCAGTTTTTTCCCATGAAATAGTTTTTCTTGAGATGCAGGCTTTGATTCAGTTGGCAGATAAGTAATAAATTTAACAGCATGTATATGTGGGCTTTGTATTTTAAATGAGGACAAATCCTCCACAGAGATGCACAGGTTTCTCCTCCCTAAACAAAACAACACTACCTACAGCAGAGCCAGCTTCTGGTGGATCAGACCCTTAGCTGGCTTTGTAGCTGAATGAAGCTCTATTTCTTAAAGGAGGAAGAGATCCTGCCAGCCTCTGTAGATAAATGACTACTTTCAAAATCAAAGTCATACCAATGACAGTCCTGAGCATGAAACCATAACATTTGTGGACTGCCATGTATATGGCTCAGACTGTGGCATTTAGCCCCTGGACTTGACATTGAACTTTTTTGGTTCCAAGCACAAGTGCAGCAGCAACCATTGTCCTGTATGGGAAGCAAATACTGCAAGATCACAACAGTAAACTCAGATACAATCCACACCTTATTTCCCAAGTTATTTTAGTTTCTTGTTAGCTCCACATTCTTTTCTTTCTGGTACATTTATTAAAGAAATTTCAGTGAATAATCCTAGAATCATCTTAACATCACAGACTTGGAAGTGTCTCCATAAGCACCTAGAGCATTACAAGAAGGCAAAAATACCCAAGATGACCTAAGACATATTTCTTTACGGTTGTGTCTAGAAGGCTTAGTTTTATAAGGGATCCACCCTTCATATTTCCTTTGTTGTTGTTTATTATGATCACATAAGAAAGCAAACACTGCTGTATACAATACATAAGAATACATTAAGGAAAACTTCGAAATAGCTAAACCATTGCTCCTCATCTGAAGGGATGGGAAGAAGTAAATATATATACATGTACACATAAGGTTTAATTTT
>VXAV01003491.1:114637-124779 GCA_013399715.1 Alectura lathami
CAGAGTTACTAATTCCCTCCCCAATTTTCACACAGAATCAAACATACAAGTATCCTACTCAGGGCTGTAAGATGCACTGTCCTCTTGTGAAAGAAGCCTCGACATAAGATACTCCAAAGTATGCCTCATTAAACGTTTATTTTCTCTTCCTATTTATGTTCTTAAATAAATGCATGTCTTGCTTTCTTTTTTCTCTTTTGCCTTTACTCTTTTTCTCTTATTTCCTTCCATTCTTTTTTCCTTTATTTCTTGCTTGCTTATTTTCTCTCTTGCTCCCTCTTTGTCCATGAACATAGGACATGGACAAAGAAGTGAAAATAGAAGTGAAATATATAAGAATTTTCATGGTTTTATAGTGAATTTGTTTTCAACCCTACAATGTAAAAAGACTTCAATTGCAAAAAAAAAACTGTTAAATTAATTTTGAATGTAAAAGAGATTATTAGATGCCTTGAAGCCAGAATGATGAAACGAAAAAATAGACTTCTCAAGAAGGTCGGAGGACTACAAAGATACAAACTGCAAAACTAGTTTCATGAGTTTGCAGGTATATTAGTAAACTAACAAATGAAAAAAAAAAAACACTAAAAACATATAGGTAACAGTTTATTTTTTTTTTTTTAGTTTCAGTTCAGCACAAGCATTTTTGCAAAACAATGTAAGACAAGGAGAATAAATTATCTGCTCTTTTTTAAAATTACAGTTACTTATGCTTGCAAGTCACAAGTATATATTAGAGTATATATTTTTTGTGAAAGTGATACTTACATATCTGTCATTTATACTTTAATGCACCTTTTATCTTTTTTTTTTTTTTTTAATGTATTTTAAGATTGCTTATTTCACAGTAAGGAATTGTTTTAGTCCCCATTTTTCAGCTGGAGACCTGACACATGGACACATTCACACAGAACCTCTCCAGTGCTGAACAACACAAGCAATCCTTGTGCTCCAGCCTCAAGGCAAAGTGGTGCAGTCTGACTCATGTCCACATGCCTAAACTCCCCAGCCCAAAGAAAAATAAAAATAATAAAAAAATAATAATAATGAAAGCACAGGGTGGCTGCATCCATAATGCCTACTGGAAAAAATTCTTGGTTTGTACTATTTCCCAAATCATGTCTGAGTGTTATCTGCATAAGTTTTATCCGGCCCAGCCGAGATCTATTCAACAAAGCGTGATCCAGGTAGAGCAGCCGTGCTCTAGCCCTTCCTGGTGCAAGTGGTTCAGGAACACAGCCCCAGGGACTCCCAGAGAGAGAAGGATTTGGGGAATCAAGACCCAAGCTGTTATTCCAAATCCTGAGTAATCCTTCAGCCCCCTTTCCTAAATAACTTTCATGCAAAAAGCAGCTAAATTTTGCAGAGCCTCTACACTCTTGTGCTAGGTGTCTATAAAGGCAAAGCTTCACTTAAGCCTTGACTACACACGAGCCAACTTTAATCTGGAAGTTAGCATGAGTGCATTGTTGTGATGTTCCATCTGAACCTTACTGAGAGGCCCATTCATGCAAAGGACAGCACAATCTAGTACAGCTGCATACCATCCCTACAACAGAGCTGGCTTCCTTCTGGCAAGCTCTGAGCAGAAGGAGAAAAGATCACATCTGCCTACATCCATCTTTAAAGGCTGGACTCTCTATTGCAATTCTGAGGCCTGTTCCCAGCACAGCTCAGCTCATGCTCCCTACTTTAGACTTATGGTAAGGCAGATTTTTAGCAATTTTTGTCAGCTAACTCCTGCATATGTGTATTAATATATAGATGTTAAAATAAAATTACATTGCTATAAATAAGGAGTTATTTTCACAAGATGCATAAGCAATGTTTCACTCAAGATCTACAATCTGAAAGGACACATTTTGTCTTAATAAGGTATGTGGCAGGTTTCCTGTATGTGACATTGAAAATAGTGAATGTTTCCCAATGGACCATTTAACTACAATAAATCCAGACTTGTTCCTTATAAAGAAACATTGTCAGCAACAAATTGTTTAACAGTTGTTTTAAGGTCATGCTTTCTAAACCCACTTACTTCCCACAGTATTTGCAGAACCACTATTTAATATAGTTAAAATGTGATTGATTGTAAATGTGTGTGGGTGTGTATGTGATTATTTTCATTAAAGAAAATAGTTCTATTGCCATCTTATCAGAAACTGCAGGAAGAACTGAATAAAAATGAACTGAATTAATAACAAGTTGAAGGAGGATTTTGCAATAACCGGGTCGCTGTTAATGGCAAGATGATCTTGAACTAGAATTGTTCTCAAAAGCACTTGCTTCTGGAATGCATTTGGGCTCTGTCTCTTATCTTTTTTTTGGTGGTATAGTAGTTTGAAAATTAACCAGTGCCCACCCCTGTGGGGATATTTTATAAAATGGAGACAAATTCCCTCTGTGAAAACAAACAAACATCAAACAAACAAATGCCACAGGGAATTTGAATTGAAAATTCCCAGGAACTGTTTGTGATAGAGTTCCTCTACAGCACCCGAACCATTTCTCCAGGTTTGGTTCAAAACAGAAACTGACAACTCTTGTCACTGCAGCAAAGTAAATCTATGTGCTGAAAAATTGTGCCTTTGGGTGTAACTCTCTCAAACTCTGCATTCTGGGATTCCCCACCCTTACACACATAGGGCCAAAATTACCCCATTCCTCACTCTGTTAAATACCTTTCCAACCTAAAGGAGCTATTTGCTATCCTGAGTTTACATAAATATTTTTCAAAAGATTTTATGACTGTGTACTGGACACAAGCAACAAATATTTACATACATAATAAAGTGGAACAAATTTACCATACAAATAGTACTACGACTTGAGTACCAACTATTTTACCACTGTTGTAAAGTCTTAAGGACTGAACAACTTAACATTGTTCATCCATTCCACAGGTGAAAGAGAATTAATCTCTCTCTTTGTTTAAATATAGGGCTAAAATCTTATAAATTATGTTATACCCAGACTTAAACTAGTCACACATTAGTGTTATTTAAGACAGCTGGTCGACACCCTTAGACAGTAGATGGTTTAGAAAAGTGTTTTATTCTGTATACCCACGTTTGAAATTGTTAGCCTGTGAATCTTGAATGTATGTGAAGCATCCCTGCCTGTCCCTGTGCACAGGACTGGAGAACCTGCAGCTCTGCCCAACTTGAACCTGTAATTTCTTCCTCTGTGATAGAGCTCACAAGCTGTTCCCAGGCACAAAGGGAGTAATCAGGTGAGACAAGCAACAAGTCCAGACCTCTTCCACCCCACTAAATTAACTTGGTTTTATTGTTACCTCATTCCCCACGCTCCTAGACCAGCCTCCGCTTGTCCATTTAATATACAGCGTTGCATCCTGTCTGACATACAGAAAGCAAGCTTTCTATCTCGGGGATTGTCTCTTCTCATTTGTGCTGTCCTCTTCTATTGGGGCTCTGATTCCCTACTGGAATTCCTAGCTTCTTCCTTATTAAAATGATAAATAATAAAATAAATCAACACTTTGCAGGATTAGTCTGTTAGTCTTCAGTGAGTGGGAAGAGAACCCAACCCTTCATAGCCTGGTTTTGTTATTATTTTAAGTACTTTTGCAACTACAGGCCACCAACTAGCCATGAATCTACTGCCATCTACCACAACTCCAATTAATTCTAGACTACATGTTTCAAGCCAAGCAGTAAGTTAAAAAAATACCATACTTGCTTGCATAACAGCCTCGCACATGCAACGTTCCTCCTGTATAACCGCACTTTCTTACTGGTCGTGAGGAACGTTTTAAATAATAGCCATGCTATCATTTTTAAGGAAGAAATCTGGATAAATATTAGCAGCCGTTATGCAAGTAAATACGATAATCATACATATTATGTTAACAGAAAACTAACATGTGACTATGTTACACCTCCTTTGACTAAACTCTCAGAATAAGAAGCAGATTGGGTTTCTTATTATTATCTGTCAGGGGACAGAACTCCTATTGTGATAGGCACATTGTATATGCAAAATGAGAAGCTATTCCCTCCTCACCAAAAAGCTGGCAATCTCTGGGCAGAGACACATTGCCTGGTCACACAGCTGATCTGTGCCAAAGCTTTCAAGGCATTAGACCACACACCTTCTCTCACATAAAATCTGTAATAAAGTCTATATTATTAAAAATGGACTTTTGCCATGAAACAAACCCAGCACATTAAGCAGGTTTATGTGAGGAGAGTGGCTTGCCATGTGACTTCAAAATCCTGTGATGCCAGCTGCAACTATAAGCTATATTTTTCTGCTCAACAGCTCACTAATAATTCAGACAACCCTTGTTCTCGCTAAATTATTTTTGTGAGCTGAACTGGGAGAGCACTTGTGAGAGGAGAGCATTTTGTTAGGGTTTACAATGCTGCTCTGAATGTGACTGGCAGCATGTTCTGGCAGTTCTCCATTTGGATGGCACGATGGTGTCACTTCTAATAATAAAGAACGTACAGACATTTCACGAGCTTTAAAGCACCGCTTTGCTGCAGACTTCAGGACCTTCTTATTTCCTGGAACTGTTAATAAGCAAGATGGAACAAAAAAAAAAAATTGGCTTTATTAAAGCTAATGCTGGATAATCTGACTCCACAGCTTTTTAAATTTTTATTTTATAAAAAGTATAATATTGTATTTTGCCTAGAAATATCCTGATTCTGGATTAGACTTTGGGTTGTTTTCGAATCACATATGAATTGTTTAGTAACTGTATGTAACATCAGTGTTTGGGGGAGTTCATTTCCTTCTCTTTCTCCTCCTCTTTCTCCTCCTGTTCTTTGACTGATAAGTTTAATTTTTTGGCTAATTTGTTTAATATTTTCCCATGGAGATATTCAAAATCTGTCTGGATGTGGACAGCCTGCCTTGGGTGGCCTTGCTTGAGTAGCAGGGTTGAACCTGATGACCTTCAGAAGTCAAAATATGCATTTCTCCCGTATGTATATCCTCTGAATACATTTTTTGTTGTTGTTTTAGTATGCAATAAACTAATGTCATCTAATTTGGCCCTTCTTTGAGAGGAGGATTTGTCCAAGCCTCCAGCAGTCCTTTCCAACCTAAATAATTATATGCTGCAAGTGCTCATGTTCATCTGAAGAAAAACCTCATCGTCATATCCAGGTAGTCTGACTGAAAACACTGTTGCATTAACTCAACTAAGTAAGGGAGAATGCGCAATGCAAGAGAACATGTTCCTTAGAAACTTAAATATTTTCAGAGAAAGGTTGATTACCAGGTCTTTAACCCTACTTAGAGCCCAAGCAGCATTAAAATAAAACCAAAAAATTCCATCCGTCAATCATCTACTTCACTCTAAAACATAGGTTCAGATTTCAGTGTTTTAGTGGACTTCTGCTTTTTCCAAGGCGAGTAAAAATCTAGACATTTTGCTTTTCGGTTCACGTAAAAGCAAGCTCTGAGTTTTTGTATGTGCTGTGTGACTATCCCAAAACATTTGTTCCTCTGGTGTGGCCTGACCCAATAAAATCACCATCAGTATTGAACAGAACTAGCTATATTTTATGAATGTTTCAGGCAATAACCATGAGCAGTATTTTCACAGAATCACAGAATCACAGAATTGTGGGGGTTGGAAGGGACCTCAGGAGATCATCTAGTCCAAGCCCCCTGCAAAAGCAGGTAGGTTCCCTACAGCAGGTCGCACAGGAAGGCATCCAGGTGGATCTCGAACACCTCCAGAGAAGGAGATTCCACAATGTCTCTGGCCAGCATATTCCAGTGCTCTGATAACCTCACAGTAAAGAAGTTTTTGCTTAGATTTGCATGGAACATCCTGTCTTCCAGTTTTTGCCCATTGCCCCCCATCCTGCCTCTGGGCACCAATGAAAAAGAACCTGGCCTTGCCCATTTTGCTCAAGAATTTCAGATATTTATATACATTGATTATGTCTCCACTTAGTTTCCTCTTCTCCAGGCTGAAGAGCCCCATTCTTTCAGCTTTTCATTGTATGGGAGATGTTCCACTCCCCTAATCATCTTCTTGGCCCTGCTTGAGACTCTCTCCAGAAGATCCCTGTCTTTCTTGTCCTGAGAAGACCAGAACTGAACACAATATTCCAGATGTGGCCTCACCAGGGCACACTAGATTTTAACAGTGTGTATATACCCACAGCCTTTAGTCTCATTATAGACAATGGTTGAAGAAACTTCTGACCTATGCAGAACTTCACCTATGCAGAATAAGAAGTGAAGAGCTTGGGGCTCTCATTAGGAGCATTTAGTTTGATGGTAACATTATTTCTTTATCACTAATACATATTCTAATAAAGACACGAGAAATAAAAACAAACACACCTTGCCAGTATCTAAGGTGATCTAAAAGTAATGTATTTCCAGGCAAGATTTTGATGATAACCCGAGTCAGATAAAACCTGTATATAAAAACATGTATTCCGGCCAAAGCTCACATTGTTAATTTAAGTTACTATTTTCTCTCCTTTAACTAGCACTTATAACTGACAGCTGTAAAGGCTTTCAGCCAGAATAAATCTCTCTCTGACTTCCCAAAGTAAACAGTGCTGAAGAGAGTGATCCCTCCAATAACATTTTGTCAGCTCAAATCACCACTGTGTTGTGAGTTACTCAGACAGTCTGTGCAGTTTTCTTCCCAGATTTCTTCTGGACCTTATTTCCCATGTCTGCTATGATCCTGCTGTGTCATTAAACCTAAAAAGATATGAGCTGTAGTTATGACAGTTGACTGGATTAATTACTTTTTTACTTTTAATTCTGAATATTTTAAAATTTGACAAGTGCACCCTCAGTAAGTATTGGGTGCACCCTCAGTAAGTATTGGGTGCAACCTCAGCAAGCCTGTGGACAACACCAAGCTGTGTGGTGCCGTTGACATGCTAGAGGGAAGGGATGCCATCCAGAGGGACCTGGACAGGCTGGAAAGTTGGGCACATGCCAACCTCATGAAGTCCAGGAATGCCAAGTATAAGGTCCTGCATCTGGGTCAGGGCAAGCCCAAGCAAAAATACTGGCTGAGTGGAGAATGGCTGGAGAGCAGCTCTGAAGAGAAGGATGTAGGGGTGTCGGTTGATGAAAAACTCAACATGAGCTGACAATGTGTGCTTACAGCCCAGAAGGCTAACCACATCCTGGGTTGCATCAAGAGTAGATAACCAGCAGAGTGAGGGAGGTGATCCTGCCCCTCTGCTCTGCTCTCATGAGACCCAACCTGGAGTACTGCGTCCAGTTCTGGGGCCCCCAACACAAGAAGGATATCCAGCTGTTGGAGAGGGTCCAGAAGATGTCCACAAAGATTATCAGATGGCTGGAGCACCTCCCCTATGAAGGCAGGCTAAGAGAGTTGGGGTTGTTTAACCTCGAGAAGAGAAGGCTCTGGGTGGACCTGACAGCGGCCTTTGTCCTGTGAACAGGACCTACAGAAAAGCTGGGGAAGGACTTTTTACAAGGGCATGTAGTGACAGGACAGGAGTAATGGCCATAACCTGGAAGAGGGGAGATTTAGGCTAGAAATTAGGAAGAAATTACTTACTGTGAAGGTGGTGAGACACTGGAACATGTTGTCCAGAGAGTCTGTGGATGCCCCCTCCCTGGAAGTGTTCAAGGCCAGGCTGGATGAGGCTTTGAGCAACCTGGTCTAGTGGGTGGTCCCTGCCCATGGCAAGGGCATTGGAACTAGATGATCTTTAAGGTCCATTCCAACTCAAACCATTCCATGATTCTATGATTAGAACCAAGTGCTTGTTTCTCCCCAGAAGAATTAATCACAGCATCACAGAATCACGGAATGGCTTGGGTTGGAAGGGACCTCAAAGATCATCTAGTTCCAACCCCCCTGCTGTGGACAGGGTTGCCAAACACCTGATCAGATTACCCAGGAACACATCCAGCCTGGCCTTGAGCACAGCCAGGGATGGGGCAGCCACAACTTCTCTGGGCAGCCTGTTCCAGCGCCTCACCACTCTCTCAGGGAAGAATTTCTTCCTGATGCCCAACCTAAACCTCCCCTCTTTCAGTTTCAGCCCATTCCCCCTTGTCCTACCATTATTCACCCATGTAAAAAGTCAGCCCCCCTTCTGTCTGTAAGCTCCTTTCAAGTATTGGAAGGCCGCAATGAGGTCTCCCTTCTCTTTTCCAAGCTGAAAAATCCCAACTCCCTCAACCTTTCCTCACAGGAGAGGTGCTCCAGCCCTCTGGTCATTTTGGTGGCCCTCCTCTGGACCCGCTTCAACAACTCCGCATCCCTTTTGTACTGGAACCCACCTGCTGTGCTGCATTCAGACCTGCGGCCCTCAGCACAAGAGAGATATGTAACTTTTGCAGCAGGTCCAGAGGAAGGCCACAAAGATGATCCATGAGCTGGAGCACTTCCTTGAAAAAAGGCTGAGGGAACTGGTCTTGTTTAGCTTGGAGAAGAGAAGGTTCCAGGAAGACCTGACTGCAGTCCTTCAGCACTCAAAACTGGCTTATTAAAAAAGTTAAAGAATAAATTTTCACATGATCTGATAGTATATGGGACAGTACTAGGCGGAATAAAGGAGGGTAGATTTAGATTAGATGTTAGGAGAAATTTTTTTACTCAGAGGGTGTTGAGGCACTGGAGCATATTGCCCAGAGAAGCTGTTGTTGCGTGTCCCAGGAGGCTTACAAGGTTAGGTTGGATGGGCCTTAGACAACTTGATCCAGTGGGTGGCAACACTGCCTATGCTGGGGAATTGGAACTAGAAAATCTTTAAGCTCCCTTCCAAACCAAGCCATTCTATGATTCTGTGACTGTTTATTCTATGACTTTATGAAATATTAATTATTCAAATGGTTATATTTTGATATTGTCGTGACAGATGTGCGATAGGGTTTTCAAAACAAATCGGAGTTGTCAGGATTTGCCCAGGGTGAATTACTATATCCAAAACAATGCTTCAGTGTTTTTCACTGAAGTACTTTCAACTGATTTTGTGAATACTGTAAGCTAAACATAACACTGCAATCATTAAAAGAAAGCATAGGAATCAAAGTGCTGTTTGATTTTAATGCTCTGTATTGCTTTTATTGACATTTGATGTTTTCTTCTAGCTTGTGCTCCATTTTCTATCTTATTTTATCCAGTAATTTTATCCAGATCTCGGCATCCTCTTTTCTAACTTGTTATGTTGTGAAATGCCATTGAAAAAATTGAATACTTCAATAGATTGATAAGCTTTTGGTCTTCCTTAGTCACAGTTTTCTACAAATCTCTAGCTAACACATGCACTTATGCACATATTTATATTCGTCTTTCTTTCCATCTATGATTTATTCGCGATATTTCTCATGGTGATCAGATTGTGAACAGAACAGATGGAGTATTCCAGATGTTAAGTGGGCTTGTGCTGCTCAGAAAAACATTTCAAAGAGAAAATAGATCATGTTGATTGGTTTGAACACTAGTGACTCCTTTTCCTAAGAAAGCCAACTCAAAAATTGTTGCCTTTGGCAGGTAAACATACAGTTTTTCTTCAGGCAAAAGAGAGGGGAAAAACCTGCACTAGTTAATTTTTTATAAGGCAAAACATTCAAAGAGGAGAAAAGCAGTTTTAATCAGTGACAGGAGGCGGCCTATAAAAAATCAACTTCAGTCCAATATTTTAATTAAATATATTTGTTTTATGGTAAAGAATTATGGAAATACATATGAACTGGGATTTTCCTTGGGTACCCTATCTCTCAGATCTATTTCTCTTTCTCAGGTAAATGAAGAATTTTCATGCATTTGCCCCAGGCTTGAATTCATCATTTTCATAAGTAAGTTGCATTTTTCCCTCAGTATAATCCTAGTAATTAACTTATCTCCGCCCCCAACAACAAACCAGAAATGCATTTATTTTATTTACTTGTTTATTTGCTCTAAAGTCATTGAGTTTTGGATAAATTATGTCTTGTATTTCATAAGCCTGTTGAAACATGATTTTTTTTTACCAGTCATGTATTGGTTATGTAATGTTTTTTCCATTCTTTGACAAAACACTGGACAGGCTGCATCCACAGATGAGTGTCTCACATCACTGGAAGAGAAAAATAAGGGAGGGGAGGGGAGGGGGATACGAGTGGAGAGGAGAGGAGAGGAGAGGAAAGATGCATAATTTCATGGAGTGAAG
>VXAV01003492.1:2840-13774 GCA_013399715.1 Alectura lathami
AAAAAAAAAAGGAATAATCACAAGCATTTTTAAATTTAAAAATAGTGCTGTTAACTGAGGACACTGTCTAAAAAAGCTGATGCATTTGCAGCCATAGCGACTCTTTTGTTTCCAATACAACAGCCTGGGTGTCTTGCAAATGCCCACAGACTCCTGCTGCTTTACCTTTCACTTTAAATGACTTCGTTTTAAAGCTCTTCTCTGTGGTTGCCATCCTTCCACCTCAAAAACCCCACAGTGGTCCCCACTGGAAAGCCCCAGCACTTATCACCAGTCACCACACTATTTAAGGGCCATGCACTGCAATTCACTGTGTGGGAGCAGAGCAGCAAGCCTGTGCGATGCCCCCACTGTGCCCAGGATACCACGACAGCTATTATTAGAGCAGGAAATGCCTGTGGCATCGCCATGGTGAGCACCACAAACAAGTTCCTTCCTACTGCTGCTTGCGAGGTGTTGTTGCTGACATACCCAAGGAATTATGTTTTCTTCATAGACCTAGCTGGGTGGCAAAAGCAGTGTTATTTTCTGTATCTTTCTTCCTACATTCGTGCCTTTTGCACCTTGCCTGGGAGGCTGAGGAACCAGATTAAAAGAAAGATCAGCCTAAAGCTGATTTCTATGGAGGCCTCCAGTGCATATCGATGAGCCCTGAGCAGACTGCAATGGCATGGGAGGAATAGGTTGTACAGGAGCACACACAGTTGTCCTGCTACTTCCTAGTTTAATCTCTAGGAAAAGAGGATTTTCAAAAAATATTCCAAAACAATGTCCTTTTCATATGCTGCCGCTGCAGCATAAGGTAAGAGTAACGCTGTCTTGTTCTTGTCCCAGATCTCACCTTCACAACACTGGCTTGCATGACCCAGATTGCAGAGAAGATAAGGCAGTCGCAGGCCCTAGGGTGTTCTGGGGGAAAGACAAGCCACTAGCAAAGGGGTGAGCAGCATCCCAGCTCCTGATTCCCAGAACTCCAGCAGTGAGATGGAGAACAGAGGGACCAGATGGGACCCCTGGGAATCCTGAACAGGATAAAGCAGGGTAAAGCCACTACTAGATCTGCTCTGACACGAATTTGTCCGATTTATTTAAAAAACGTTCAGTGGCATCAAATCCATGCCTGTGCTGGCTATGACTATGCATTACTCCACCTGTATATTTGAATGTTTTTCCCTATATGTAACCTACATTATCTGTCCTGAAAATTGGGCCTATTTTATCCTGCACTCCTCCCAAAACGCTGTCTAAGTCAGGTGGCTACCACCTGTTATCAAACAATCATCTCTGCCTGTTGAAGACCTTTGTTACCATTTCCCCTCACTCCTGCTTTACACATACTCAATTCACATCCAGGTTAAGCACATCCATTTCTTTCAGCCTTCCCTAACGACAAGTTTTTTGCCCTTTTTGTTGCCCTCTCTTTCCCCACCAATTTCCTCAGTTCACAGTGCCTGTAACTGGATGCAGCAGCCAGGCGAGGCCCTTGCTGGCAGTGGGGGCACCGGCCAGTCACCACACTGCACCCCCAGCCAGCGCTGGTCCAGCCACCCCGGAGGGACACACGAGTCCCAGCTGCCTCTGCCCCTTGAGGAGAGGCGGAGGGACAGGAACAGAGAGGGTTTGGGGGCACCTAACAGCAGCCCTCAGTGCATTATGGAAGAGAGAGAGCCAGGCTGCTCGCAGCCTGGTAGGCAATGGGCAGCAGGTGAAACAGCAGAGCTTTAGATAGGATTTAAGGACATATTTTTCCCCATGAGGACAGGCAGGCCAGACTGCCCAGATTGGTTGTCTACTCTCTGTCCTTGGAAGTTTTGAAGACTAAGCTGGATGAAATCCTGAGCAGCCTGCTCCGATCTCACAGCTGCTCCTGTTCAGAGCAGGAGGCCAAACCTGAGGCCTCCTCACATCCCTCCCAGCAGGAATTAACTGGAGGTTCTGTGACGCTATGATCCTCCACGTGATAAGAACAGGTAGGTGTGCTGTGTGAGCCATTGTTCAAAGTGAATAAACATTTAAACCTAAAGTAAAAATATGTTTGAAAACAGAGCTCTTAAGTGTAGAGGAGGACCAAATTCAGCACTTTATTCCCAGGTCAATGCACTCTTTAAGGAGATATCTACCAAAATAAATAAATAAATAAATAAATAAAGTTTTATTTTAAAAGCCTGGCAAGTCAGAAAGATATGATTACTTTGAAATCTGGTCAATTAGAAATTAAAAAATCAAAGCGAATTCAAAGGTCTTGCAAGCCAAATGCCCTCCACAACAATCGGTGGTTTCACAATCCCATGTAATTGCATTACTACGTTCTCAGCTTTGTTGCACAGAAGTCTCACCTGTTTGGTGGAGCACCAAAAAAAACTGAACAATTAGAGAAAGGAGACGAGCAGTGAACTTCCCTAGACCCAAACTGTCATTGAGTGTTTGAGTAAACAAACAGGAAGTACTACATTTCCTTGTGTTGCTTAAGTTGTAGCACACCAAGGAGGCAGTTGTATTTGGTGAAATACTTTGAGAACTATGTTTCCAACAGGTAAGCCTTAAAGTGACCTCCTGAATCTCTCCCTGCTGCTGCCTGCAAAGAGCACAAAGCCTGTCAGGAGCTCTGCTCTGCTGTGGCAGTAGGAGCACAGCAACTACACCACCCCATGTAAACCAGTGTCTCATCTGTTTTGTAACTGCAGCTTTATGAAACCTTGCAGCAACAGCACTGGGTGCCTGCGCAGCAAACTGTGCTAAATGTCATCACCGTGTAACTAGAAACAGTCAGAATCCTGGGTCTGGCTAAGAAGCTGAAACTTTAAAATATTTTTCTCTGTGAGCAACAAACAGCGGAGGAAGGAGAAGCCTGCAAAAATTTGAGAAAATTGAAACATAATGGTAAAATATTCCAATGTTAATATATTTTGGAACTTTCCTAGAAGAGCAGTAGGCATGCAATTAAAGGACAGAGACAGCTGTAGCAGGTAGGAAGGCATGCACGCACATGTATGTAAGACACTGGGGCAGGCATTACACTCCCCTCCTCTACGGACTGCCTCTGGGGGCTGTGGTAGCACATCCACTCGTGGACCTGATCAGGAAGGTGCAATACAGACATGCATACACAGTTCCCAAGTCCTGCCAAAGCTAAAACCCGAAGACCAGAGGAAAGCCTTACCAGAAAAAAAATGTGGGTGCAGAGCTGCTTTTCTTTGCCCCGGAGAGGATCCTCCCACAGCTGTTGCTGTGTTGCTGAAGGGATCCTTGTGGCCTTGCCTGCCCCTCTGCATTTCCAGGCTGGGGCAAGACAAGCGCAACACTGTCCTCACTGTTACTTCCTTCTTCCCATGTTGCTGGCAGCCAGGGCTGGGGCGAGAAAGCAGAGGGACCCCCATGCTGACCCCGACTTGTGGGAGCACAGCTCTGCCCCAGCCTCGCAGGAGACCTGTGCGACCTGGCCCTTCCAACCCTACCTCCAGTACTGTCTGGGGAGGGAACTCTCCTTGTGGAGAAAACATCTTTGGCTTTCCAGCATGGTTCCAGATGTTCATATTTTCTCTCTTTGCTTTGCATGAGGGCTGTCTGAGAGGCACCTCAAGTTTTGGAAAGTCAGCTGTCACCCAGAAGAACTTACTGGTACTCAGCTCCATGCAGGTGAAGCAGCCCAAGGGGCACGACAACAACCACAAATTAGTACCGTATGCTTCCTCTCTTATCCCCTATGCCTATACCATCAGTTTAGAAGGTGGCCTCTTCACTGTAGGAACTTCCTCTCACTATGCATTTGCAGCAAGTCTGAGGCAGCAGGATGCTGCCATCATCCTGTCACAGCGTGTGAGAGAAGGGCTTATGGCTGCTTCCCCACACATAGAGCAGTATCTTCTGCTTCTGCAGGGCCAGGCTGCAGCTCCCTGCCTGCCCACATCCAACCCCACTGTCCAGAAGCTGGGTGATACGCCAGATCCCTGGAGCTGGTAGGATCCAAAGGGACAGAGGCAGTGCCCATAGCAGCTGGGCATGCACCTCACAGGTGAAAGGCATTGCAAAGACCTCGCTTGGGCCCCCCTCTTCTAGGATCTGTTGTCAGCAGCGTACAAGTACGTGTGGCTGGTGCGGATGCTCAGATACCAGCACGTGCAGGAGATCCACTCTCAGCATCTGGGGCTTTTTAGCACTGTGTTGATACAAATGAGAAGTCACATTGCATGGGTGAGACACCATCTCCCTTTCATGTGTGTACACGTATGTGTGTGTGAGCATGCATCCGTCTTCTGCACAAATATGTGAATGCTTCCAAATACATACCTACAATGGAAAAATAAATACATGAAGCATAACCCATCCTTCAAGATGAGGTCTGTGTTTCTTGCAAATCCTCAAACTCCCACTGGATTCAGCAGAAATTCATCAAGTACAAAAAGTGCACATTGTGTAGGAGATATTTCTGTGCTTTATCCCTGTATGATGGCCCCATGGGAGCCAGCTGCTGCCTCTCTGCTGTCAGTGTTTAGGCAGCAACAGGACGGAAGAAAAACAAAATGTGGCCTAAACCCCTGGAAATGCACAAGCAGATAGAAACAGCTGGGGTGGAAGAAAGTGTTTTTTTCTATGCCTCCGCTGAGGTTTTAAGGTATTTTTTTTTTCCACAGAGGGGCTGCTGGGTGAGAGTTATTGCAACCACCAGAGGATCTATTTGAACTACTTGGAAGTCATGCTAAGTTTGTATACAAAATTGTCCATCTAATTGCTGCAATTTGGAGAGCTAAAACTTTCCAAGGCTTTTTTTTTTTTTTTTTTTTTTTTCCTTCTCATGAGACCTCCAAGTCCTCATTTAGCCATGCATGAAGAGCACAAGGGCCAAGTGAACATGCTGCAAGCACAGCACCAGGTCCCAGAGGTCCATCCTGGAGGCCAGCATCTATGCCAACACCAGATCCCGCTGCCTAACATGGGCTTTCTTTCTGATCCTGCAATGCAAGGCACAGGGGAGCTGGAGGCCGCTTCACATGTTGCACTGTGATCCACACCACATGGCAAACCACCCCGCTCTGCACCCCCTGCAGCATCCTCTTACACACATATCTCACAAGCCAAAACTGGGGACATTGAACAACAACCCTGCAAACCACTGTTCTACAGTTGGGAAAATCACAGCAAAAGTTTTTTTTACAGTCAACTATCAAAAAGCAACCACTTTTACAGCAACACCACCATTATTTTATGTGCTGCTCTCACATTCTGGTTTTTGTTTCCTCTCTCTGTAATTTACTCAGCAGGGGAGAAGCATATAAATTTCCTGTGCATGCTCTGAGCATTTTTGCCCTCCAGAGCTCAGACCAGCATGCTGTGAGGAGGGGCTCTGCAGAATTGCCACGGAGTGGCAAAAGCAGCGCTGGGATCTGCAGGAAGCAATGAAATTGCATTAACTTGTTGCGGGTGTGATTTAGGAAATCTCACGTTGTCACATACTTTGGGAAATAGCAGCCACAACACCCGCAATAGGCAAGAGTGATAGCAGCAGTAGATAACGGTATGTTTACGATTCAAGTTCAAAAATATATAAATAAATAAATAAATACTCTTATTGTTTCCCAGTGCTGGTCTCTTGCAACACGAAATAAAGTAGTGGAGCAATGTAGTGTTCTTTTGGGGTTAATGTTACATTAATCAGAACTGACAAGCATGAAAATCATTCTTTGTTGTCTTTAAATTGCTAATTTAAGATTGAAATCTAAAACGCTTGAGCACTGATCGTTAACAGAGACAATCTTCTCTCCAGTGGGCCTCTGCACAATTGTTTTATATTTGGTTGAGAAAACAAATGCAAAGTCTGCAACTAAACCCTAATGCATCGTTAAAGTGTTTCCACTCAAAGACATTCTTCGGCTAAACTTCACCGAATTGTACCACACTTTAATTTAAAAGTAACATTTGAACAGGCATTTACATCTGAAGGCACAAACGCTGTCATTGTGTCAAGCGGTGTGATAGCAGCAATAATTTCCCCAAATCCGTATTTTTTGTTTCCACTTACAGATGAACTTCAAGGAGCTGATTCTCAGCTGAGTTACCGTGCAAAGTCTGAGATACTCGGCCACAAAGAAAATATTTTAAAAGCTTACTGACATTTAAAACACACTACACTAAAAAAGTGCATGGTCAAAATACAGTACAGTGAAGACAGGCACCAAATAAAACAAAGGGGAATAACACGTCACCAAATGTGCGGATAAGAAAAAAAATTACATAGTAGCAAAAGAAATGGGATGCCTCCTTAAGGGAATTACAGATGGTGTTGGGGGGCAGATCCAGCCCAGTCTGAAATGTGTGAACTTGCCGGTGTGAAAATGTGCAGTTTCAGGTCTACTCGCAGACGCAGCCCCACGAACCCGCGGACAGATGCGCTTGCAGGTGGTACAAGCTCAAGCTGGATATTCAGCTTGGCTGAAGCTAAAGCAAACTCTGTGACCCGAAATCGCTTCCTTAACCCCAAACCACCAGAGGATCTGGCTCCACGCCGTGCTTTGCGATAGGGGAGGACCGACAGTTCGCTGTGCGGGTGCTGTAGAGGAGCTGCGGGAAGGCGGCTGTGCCCCCAGCTTACCCCTGGCACAGGATGCAGGCAGGGGCTGTGCCACCCGGGCACCGTCACTGTGCCACAGCGGGCACCCCGCCCTCCCCGGCGGTTACGGTGGCACGGGCTGAGCCGCGCTTCCCGCAGCCACTGAGCGCGATGGGAGAGCCGCAGCGAGTCCGAGTCCCGGGGCGGCACAAAAGCCGTGTTAAGGCACAAGCACTGTCATGCAGAACAAGCCCTGAGAGCAGAAGAAAAGGGCTCAGCTCCCGGCCGAGGAGCAGGGTCACGCACTGGGAGCGCTTTGTGCTCCGGGAGGAGGGGACGATGGCTCCCCAGGCTCACTCCGGGGGCCTGGAGGAAGAGAAATCGCAGAGGCTGTGAGCCCGGCCTCTGGGCAGCCCGGTGCGGAGCGTGGAGGTGCAGAGGGGGCACTCCTCCGTCCCCCTCACCGACAGAGCAGGAGGGATCCACATCCTGGGATTAAGAGGTGACGAGAGCAGCACCCCCCTGTTTGTTAACTCCAGCGTCATTAAGAAATTTGCTAACATCCAGGCCGATGTAAGCAAAACAAAATGTCCATCATGTCTCATGCTTCTTCACACACTCCATGTGTGGGGCACTGGGGCAGACGCCAGGAGAGCAGATCAAGAATGTGTCAACAAGGGAGGACGCACTGGATTCGGAGTGGCAGGAGGACTACTCCTGAGTTTGAAATATTTTTTTTTTTTTTCACCATACACGTGCCCTTAGAAGAAGCAGTAGCAAGATTTGATTGGCACAGTTGTCCCATTAAATTCTGTCTCTCGAGACTTCCTGCGTGTGTTTGATTGCTTTATATGACAGACCAAAGGGAAGTGGACCAGTCTGAGCATCTTTAGAAACTGTATTTGCAGTGCAGCTGCAGCTGACAACCTGCACAAGGACAACCAAATGCCTGATAGTGAAAAGGAGCCTCAGAGTCTCAGACCTTTGAGAAAACTACAGCATCTGCCTGAAAAAAAAAAAAAACACCTTTTATTCAATTTTTGCTTCTATTTCAAAGTATTAATTAAAAGATGAGAAATAATAAGCAAACAACAACAAACATTTTATCAAGCACTTTGGTGCATTTAACACTGTCAAGAGACCCCAAGAGCCCTAAACCCAAAGAATTCCTTAATATAAAACCATTTTAGGGACAGAGATGAGTTCTTCATTTGCCTGGAAAAGAACATGTGAAGAAGTGAAGGAAATAAGTGAAATCAGCATAGCATTAACCTTGACAGTAACAGATTTCCCTGAAATTAGCATTAGAATGAATATAATCTGTTAACAGAATTGGATGCCTTCCAGAAGGTTAGCTTGAGACCCGGTAGGATAGCCCACGGCCTCACAGATGCTTATACAGATGGTTGAGCTCCTGGCCCGTGCATTCAAAGGAGTCTGGAGACTGGTTCCTCTAAGCAGCCATTGGCTCTCTGCTCAGGGTCAGCCCAAAGAGACCTCCAGCACTGCTCGGTTCAGCTCTCTCAGCAGCCAGTGCCACCTGAGAGGACACCGGCCGTCCCAGCTCGTCCCCAGCTGCTGCCCCAGAAAGGCACCACTACCCCTGGGCCATGTGTCAGTCCGGCCAGCCCTGCCTGAACGCCTCATGCACCAGAAGTGCCTCAGATATAGCTGGTTGACACCCACACTGACTCTCATGGGACTTAAAACACCCAGCTTGTTCATCTCAAACTGACCTGCAGATCAAGTTTCACAGATGCTGGAAAATATCCTGTGTTATCTTCAGGGTCTCATGAACACAAAATGCCTCACTGAGTCCCAAATCTGTTTATTCACAAACCAAAGCATTTGGTTTGTACTGAAGAACATCACAACGCAACTAATGCCCACAGCAGATGTTGCAGGAAGGTATTCCTAAACTGCGTCAGTATTGGTACATCTGCATATATCATGCTTTTAGATGAGCTTTCCAAGAATTCCCTCTTAATGTACCATTCTAAAAAGCTCCCACTGATTTAGAAAATGTTTCTATTTATTATCTAGGGCTGACCTGGAAACCATCAAGCTGCTCATATTAGTCCATGCAACATTGTGATTTATTACCCCATCTCTTCTCTGTGCCTCAGATGTGCAATTAAATCCATACCATCAGCCCCATCTGCCTATGTCTGCACAGGACACATCTGTATCAGCACAAAAGTGAAAGAACAAATTTCCTGACGACTAGTGTTCCTTACCCATTGCCTCACACTTCGGGGAAGTTGACTGGTTCTACAGGAGGAGACATGTCACACAGGAGCTGCTCAAACTCACAACAGTCCCAGGGCAAGCAGTGCCGGTCCAGAGGCCTCCCTGAATTTTGCAAAACACTATCAATGTTCACTACAGCAGGACCAGATGTAGCTCTGTATTTGTTTTAAGCTCACTTTTAAGTTCATTTAAAATTTCAGACATTCATAGAAGTTCAGATGCCTCATTCAGAATAGCAGCTTATGATGTCTTCATCTGTCAAATGGACTAAAAAAACAGATTTTCAGTAACTGCACACATACATGTATATATATATAATGCTAGGTATCATTTAAAAATATATTAAAAGTCTTTGCTGTATTAAAAAGGTTTTAACTCTGAGTCCGAGGCAGCGTTCTCCTCTCCAGAGAATGCTTTTACAGGTAATAGGAAGATATGAGGTTACATTACTTTTAAGGATTTACTACATTTGCTTTCTTCTTGACAACATATTATATATCTGGCATCCATTTTCGTAAATACCCAATGAATTTAAAATTAAATTACTTTTGGGAAATCAATTTCTGTCAGTCTCAATAAATCACAGGCATTCTACCTATAATGTCTGGGTGGTGAAAAGGAGCTGGGTTTTGTGTATGTCCCTCAGGCTCAGTAATTCTCTCACCAGCCCTGAATATTTTAATGCGGCCATTACTCAGCAGAATAAATGCATGACAGTGAGAAAGGCTGAAGGGAGTTCAAAAAATTAAAGCAGGATGTCACAAAAGGCACACGTGAAGCAGGAGAGCTGTGGTGAGAGCAGCACGTAGCAATTCAATGATTTACCTGCTGGCTGGAGCCAAAACCCGGTCCCAAATCACTGCAATCACTGCTTTGCAACAGGTTAGCCTACATGCAAGACGAGGTTGAAGTCTGCCCTGCGCCAGTCAGGGTATGAATTGTGCTTAGAGAAAAACAGCTGGAAGATTGTCCAGTTAACACTTGGAAATGTGGGAGGGCTAAAAAAAAAAAAAAAAAAAAAAAAAAAAAAAAGAGAGAGAGAGAGAGCGAAAAAGAGGAACTTTATCAGTTCTGTGTAAAACCAGATAATGCAGAGATAACAGAGGCACAGCAATCTCTGTTATCACTAGAATGGGGTTGGAAGATAGGCACTGTCTGGTGGAGGAGAAAGGGGTAGCACTATGCATCGGGGACCTGATAGGCTGCCAAGATACAAAACCCAGCATAAATGAAAATGAATTTTTGAGGGTCAGTCACTGCGGGGGTGGCCGGCCAAAGGGGCCGTTTAGGGCCTGCAGGAGGTGGGTGGCAAGGCCCGGGCCCTGCGGTGGGGACCGCACCCCGCAGCTGCCATTTCCCGCTCTCGCTGCCGGCCTTCCTGCACCCAGCTCGGGATCCAGGTCCTCATCTGACTCCCAGGGAAATCGGGACCTGGGACGTGCTCGAGCCTCATCTCGAGCTCAGCCACCAAGCAGAGGGCAGCACCGCAGCTGAGCAGGCAGCATCATCCCTCACTTCGAGTTAGAGGTTGGACAATCACGAGCGAGCGGGAAGCTCGGCAGGTTTCTGCGCTCACTCTGTGCGCTCCGAGAGCACCACAACAAGGTCGCGTGGGGGAAAACGGGGCCGCGTCACCCAGCCACATCCTGGAGGCATTGCCCAGCAGCCGCCCTGCGAGCAGTGGGGCCGAGCAGCACGACCCGAGGAGAGCGGAGGCAGCCGGGGCCGAGGCACTGCACTGCGCTGACGCTCGCTCTCCACGACGACACAAGCACAAAAACAGATGTGCGAGGTCCTGAGGCCGTTGGGGGAGGCATCCAGGGCTCACGAGGAGAGGGGGCTGCCAGCCCGGGCTCGTCCTGGGGACTTGCAGGAGGCAAACGCTCCCCAAACCCTCCAGCAGCACGCTGCACCCTCACGTAAAACACAACCACACCTTCTCGAGCACGTATGTAAAAAAGTGCAGGGGTAGGTCAGCCCGGAGCGGTTTCACCAAACGTTTGTTCCCGAACGCTGCTTGCCCCACAACACGCGCACTACCGAGCTCTGAAGCACGGCAGCCGCGGGCGGCCTCCGCTCCCCGAACGAAGCCGGAACGCGCAGCCCGGGGGCGCGGAGCCCGCCGGCTCCCCCGTGGGCC
>VXAV01003492.1:14329-47897 GCA_013399715.1 Alectura lathami
GCCGGGCCGAGCGGCCGCAGAAGTTTCGTGGTGCCCGGCCGCTGGCCCCCGGCTGGAGCGGGGCTGTCAGCGGGAGCCGGCCGCCCCGGTAGCGAGGTGCTCGGAGCCGCGCGTTGTGCTGAGCTGGAGCTGTCAGTGTGTGTCCGGGCTGGTAAGAAACTGTGCGAAGTCTGAACTGCCTGCTAGCCTTGCTTCTCACCTGTAGGAAATGTGCAGTTACGTGCAGGGGGAGACTGAGAGCGTAGCGTGCGTTGTAACGGACTCTGGTGCGAATGCCTCCTTCTGGGCGGCATTACTGCAAGGGTGTTCCCTGTCCGGTTAAAAAATATATATTTTTTTTTGAAAGAAAAGAAGTTCAGTGGAGGTCTGTATGGCTCCGAAGAAAGGAGGCTGGGGATTTCTTGTCAGGGGCAGTACTGCTACAGATCGGAAATCGCTGACAGAATCGCTTTCCGAGGCGCAGCGCTGGTCCGCAGGTCTCGCCGCTGTGCCTACAGGGCTGCGGTGCAGCGCACAGCAAGGCTTGGCTGGGTTGGCTTAAAAACGACAACGACAAAGTCTGTCTTAAGGAAGCTGCATCTGGCTTGGAGTTAACGTGCTTGTTATCTGAAGCGTTCTGTTGCCGAAGGGCCCGTAGCTGCTGTTTTTCAGATGTTACGCAGGTACGGGACCTGATGGAAATCAGTTGGTAAGCTGTCACCCGACTCAAAAGCCAGGATGTCGATGGCACACGCGCCCACCCTCCCACACGTGTGTGTATATCTCTAAAACCAGATTCCAACGCCTGAGATACTGTTTGGTTTTTGTTTTACGAGTCAAGCAATTAATTACAAAAGTGGTGACTAAAAGAACTTTTCCTTTTTGTTTTGAGTGATAATTTTCAAACTTAACAGCTGCAGAGATGCATCTTAATCCATGTTTACTTGGAACTCAAATGGAAGAAAATCATCCATATGCTTACCATCCAGTTTGTTTTTTTAACTTGGAGTGCTTTTTCAGCTAACTAGTTATCCCGAAATCTAGTTTGCCAGCCGTCGTTTAGTGAAACGAGCTGAGGAAATGAGCTTGTCCGTCAGGTCGAGAGGCGGTTCGGTGAGAAGAAATTCTGTTTGTCTTTTTTTGCGGGCGAAACGTTGCCGCCAGCAGACTTTTGTGGAGCTGTACTTTCCCAGGCGGCCCGCTGCTTTCCGCGGTGCCGATCTGTGTGGGAGCGCTCGTTATCCTGCTCGCTGCTGCCGGGCTCTGTGCGGAGAGCGCGGGGGGGGCTCGTCTCCGGAGAGCCGGTCAATTAATGCACAGCTTCTTTGTGTGTGTGCAGAGAGCTGAGCCTGGGGAGAGAAGAATGCGCCAGGAGTGCTGAATAACTTTCTTTAGGGGGTTTTAACAGTGTAGCATTTGCTTGATGTGTTCTACTCCAGCTGCAGATTTCTACTAGGTGTGTCAATCAGCATCCGTTTTTTTTTTTTTTTTAAAGACTTTTCCAGAGTTATCTGTCACTGCAGTCCTGTTTATTTCCCTGACCTATTCTATCGTGACAATTCTCGGCTTTAAGCTGAAGTTCTTGAATTTTCCCACTTGAGTTAGTCTCAGTACTTTAGCGCTCCACACCCGAAGGCATTCATGCTGTCGGTGTGCTGCTCGGCATTCAGCTGGAGTTTTCCTGGTCTCGGTTTTGTCCTGTTCACTTTTTCGCAGTCTGCTCAGATCCCTGTGTCCCTGACCAGGCTGTGCATTTTGTTTTCGTTACATTTCCTTCAAAGAAGGGGCCTCCTCTGGTGCTAGGCTCATTCCCCCCTCCCAGCCCGCGCCTGTCTCCACACAGCGATGTAGGTGGGGGTGCCCTGCTGGCCTGCTTGCTGGGGGGAGCAAGGAGCCTTCGGCTTTCTCTTCAAGGCATGGCCTTGTGCTTCTGTAGAATTGTGTTGCTTTTGCATTAAGAGCTTGATTTTGCAACCGTGGCTTACACGGTGCTCCTGGAATCAGCAGACTGCTTTTGTCTGCAGTCCAACGCGTGCTTAGGTTTCAACCATGCAGGCGGTGGAGTGTCACTCTTGATACTACTTTTCAAATGGCGAAAAGAAGAATTTTTTGACCATGTAATAATATAAAGAAGGAAAAACAGGGCACAGTGTTTACAGCACAGCTTTAGAAGGAAGACAGTCAGGAAGGGCTGACCTGTCATACTCGCGACTGACGGCATTGCTGTGTCCCACAGCCGCGTGGGAAGGCAGGGTCTGGTTTCCTTGCCTGCTGGAGAAGGACTGTTACTAACACGTTATGCAGGAGAGTATTTTGGTTAGCCCCAAAACACAGGGCTGAGTCTTGTTTCTTAAAGTTCTGTCAACCGTGCTGAATCACTGCGGCACACAGTACATAGGAATTTCTCTAGTATTCCAGGAAGGTTTAACGTACACTTAGAACCATGAGATGGATGCAAGTTCCTCGTATTACAGACATCAGTGTTAGAGAAGCTCAGCTTTGTTGGGGAAAAGTTGTCAGACTGGGAGAAGACATGGGATAAAATTAGTGGTCTTATTTACAAAACCAGTATTAAAAACAAATGCAGCATGGCCAATTATGTGTGAAAGAACCTCATTAGCAGCCTGTGAAAAGACTGCCTTTTAGAAGGAATGGGCATTGTGGATGCTGGCATTCAGCAAGCCCTCGTATTTGTGATCTGCTGGCCACGGCACACAGAATCCAGAGCTCTTGGAGTGCTGTGGCTGGTGCTTGGTCTGGGAGTTACAGAGCAGGTTCCCGGAGGTCACAGTGCCCAGAATTCTTCCGTGCAGCCAGTATGGATGGGAGGCAGCTCTCAGATAAATGGAATGAGGATGACTGACATGTAAAACTGTGTGCACTTCACTGGTTTTGCTACGGCTGGCTCAGCCTTTCCTGTGTGACAGAGCAAGAGCAACATAACGCGCACAGCGCTGGGTGCCAGTTACGTGCTTGGAGTTGTTGCGGCTTTTTGGTAGCTGTATCAGAACGTTTTATAGGGCATTAGCCCCAGGACAATGAAGTGATCAAAATAATTTTTTGTTAAATCTTTTAAGTACAGTTTTTGTCTAATTGCCAGGTGAAAAAAAGCTACTTTCCTGTCCTGCTGCTGCTTTTTCACCTTCTTCGCTTTCTCAGCATTATGTCATCAGAAGTTAGGATTTCCCCAATCTAGTGTCTGTTCTAACACAGACATCTTTTCTAGCTCAATTGTTGTGTGTCAGAACTAATGGTGGAGAAATGCTGGCACATAGAAGGATGGCAGCTGGAACAGAGTCCTTGGATTTTATCCAGAGCTGTCTAAATCATTTAACACTTCTGTAGCTTGGCTTACTCATCTGTAAAGCATAGAGTCCTGGACCTTGATATTGTAGACAAGGTCTATAGTGTGCACGCATTTGTCATGGCAGAACGTGGGTCTCGCTTGGCATAACCCATGTGTTTCATAAGCACTTGTCTTCCCCAGGAGAAGCAACTGCTTGATCTGGCGAGCACTGTGGTCGCTGAGACTGGTGCTGTGTGCTTTTTAATTTAGCCTCTCCAGTCAGTGACAGTGTGGGTACAAATGCTCTGGGCACACCGTAATTGCTTCCTGACACATCATTTCTCTCTAGATGGTATCTCTCGGCTAGATTGGAAAGTCTAAAGAAGATGACAAAACCAAAGAAAGAATGAATCACTGTCTCTTTAATTCCTGTTAGTCAGAGCCTGCCTATTTGTTTTAGGTAAATGCACCTTGCAGGAGAAAGCAAATACAGCAGCTTTGAACAAGTAAATGCTACCACATAAACTTATAAAAGAATGTAAGCCAATGTTAGCTAAATTGTTTTTTTGAAGACAGGCGTTGGAAAAATGTTCAAAATGCAGTTTTTAAAATGAAGTTGTCGGTGAATTGAGCTGGGTACCTAATGGTATTTCTGTCTCATGAAGAAAGAAGTCTACTTTTGCAGATCACCCTTCTTACTTATTCATTTTTTTTCCTGGTGGTGTTAGGGTGACATGTTAAAATGTACTTGGTTGAAGATAGGTTACTGAAGAAAGCACCGATGTATGGGGCTGCCTGAGCACAAAACTGCAGTGATTTGATTAAAGGTGTGGTTTAGTTAAGGGTTAGAGTTGTATAAAGTCTCGTTTGTCTACACTGGTCATACTGTGTAAACATAATAAATTGAAGTGAACCTTGCACTCCTGCACCTGTGTGCTTAGGGACAGGATTAATAGGAGCATTTCGAAGTGCGTTTATATCCAAGCTCTAGAACGGTGTATTTCAACTGAATCAGTGCATCCTGGGGGAGAGGGGGGAAAAAAAAAAACAAAAGAGCAGGCCAGTATGTTTCAGTCCTGAGCCAGAAGGTACTGGGAACATGAACAGCAGCAATCAGACTACTTGGTCTGAACGTCAGCCTGCTGGGGACGATGTTGATTTTTGTCTCCGTGTAGCTGCCTGCCATTATGGGTTTGGTGGGACTCGGCTGGGGGAGGATTGTGGCCTTGACCTGAGGTAGGAGTCTGGTATGTTGACACCTATCAAAGTGGCACAGCTGTAACTTAAAACCTTTTTTTCTTTTCTTTTTAGTTGCAGATTGAAGTATCATGGACAGAAGAGATCTTGGATGATGTGTTTTGCTAACGTATCTCTGCAGTTTCAGTTTTAACAATGGATAAGTGTAAGCACATAGGTCGCCTGCGACTGGCCCAAGACCACTCCATTCTGAATCCGCAGAAATGGCATTGCGTGGACTGCAATACCACCGAGTCCGTGTGGGCGTGCCTCAGCTGCTCGCATGTGGCGTGTGGGAGATACATTGAAGAACATGCACTAAAGCACTTTCAGGAGAACGGTCACCCGGTGGCGTTGGAAGTAAATGAGCTGTATGTTTTCTGTTATCTCTGCGATGATTATGTTCTTAATGATAACGCAACAGGCGATCTGAAGCTGTTGCGCAGTACCTTAAGTGCAATCAAGAGTCAGAACTATGAGTGCACTACTCGCAGCGGGAGGACTCTGCGCTCCACGGGCACCGGTGATGATTCAGACGTTTCGCACAATGGTGCCCAGGCCGTGCTTCGGAATCAGGACCGCATGTTCACGGCACTGTGGCACAGGAGGCGGGTGTTCATGGGCAAAGTATTCAGGTCGTGGTTCCAGCTGACACCTAGCGGAAAAAAGATGTTGGAAGAAGAAAAGCGCTTGGAAGAAGAGGAGGAAAGAAGGGACAAAGCTAGAAAGAGAAGACAAGAACGAAAGCGCCAGTTGAAAGCAGAGATGGAAAAGATGCCTCCGAGAAAGAGCCGTCGTTTACAAAACCAGATTAGAACATCCCCGAAAACAGCACCCTGCATGCAAAAAACATCGCAGAACGTGGAATCTGTGGCAGAGATGAAAGAAATGTATACCTCAGATGAAGTAAGATTGAAGAAAATAAGTGACTCTCCAGTTAAGCGGAGGCCCACGGTGACTCCAGGGGTAACAGGACTGAGAAACCTGGGAAACACGTGCTATATGAATTCTATCCTGCAGGTATTAAGTCACTTACTTATTTTTCGAGAATGCTTTTTAAAGCTTGATCTCAACCAAACTCAGGAACTGCAGGCAGCAGCAGCCAGCGGTAAAACCAGATCTTCATCTAAACACTCGTCAGTAGCTGCCTCAGCATTACAAGTGAGTGAGAACCGAGAGAAAGGAAGGGGGTCATCTTCTGCGAGGCGGCCTAGTTCATCCTCTGGGTTAAGTGGAGGAGCATCAAAAAGTAGAAACATGGAACTTATTCAGCCCAGGGAGCCCAGTTCAAAGCATATTTCTCTCTGTCATGAGCTGCATACTCTGTTCCAAGTGATGTGGTCTGGCAAATGGGCGCTGGTGTCTCCTTTTGCCATGCTTCATTCTGTGTGGAGACTAATCCCAGCCTTCAGAGGTTATGCCCAACAAGATGCTCAGGAATTCCTTTGTGAACTTTTGGATAAAGTGCAGCAGGAACTGGAGACTACGGGGACCAGATACCCAGCTCTCATCCCTGCTGCTCAAAGAAAACTTATAAAACAGGTTTTGAATGTGGTTAACAACATTTTTCATGGACAGCTATTAAGTCAGGTATGTTTTTGTGATGTTTTAAAGATGTGTATTGATTTGCAGTTACAGATTTACGCTGGCCAATGGTGGGCAGGCTCCAAAGGTTAATAAATTTGTAACTACTGAGGAGGGATGGGGAGGATACAGTATACACACTTTTAGAAGTAAGGTCCTTTGGGTGCTTTAAAACTTTCAATAGAAGAATCACCTGTTAAACATAAAAGTTAAAAAATTTGGTATTGTAAAGCACATTCTTGAAGCTACTGATGAACATCTGACTTTGCTGTTAAGCATCAATTGGTATGCAGTAAAAAAGCATTTACGATTTAAAGTATCTAATTGGCTATGGTGAAAGGTATTATTCCCATCTAAATGGAAACTGTTTATGTAGTGGCCACCAAGCGAGGAAACATTTGCATCACTTCAGTCAACAGCTTGAATTTGAGTTTCATTAGCACAGAGCAGTTGTCTGTTACCTTGCTGTGCACAAGGATAGCTGTGTACAAGGATACCGATCCCTTTCTGTTACAACACAAGACACAGAGGGCTCTGTCGACACGGGAACCAAATTTGTAGGGTGGAGGCAATGGTGGTTTCCTTTTTTTTTTTTTTTTTTTTTTTTTTTTTTTTTAATATTGTTCTTATTTTCTTCTTGGCTTCCTGTTACGTACTTGAGTGTCCACTCGCTATTATGCATATCCCAGCTGCGTGTGTGTGTGTGCAAACATTTGAGAATTAACTGAAGCAGCAAATGCTGATTTCTGTTGAATGCATCATAAAACTAACCGCAGTGCAACAGGAACAGAGGCTTGAGATAGTCTTGGCCTTCTGGAAGTGGTCTGTGGTACACATGCACACATCACTGAGGTAGTGCAGAAACATTTAATGCATATGTTGTGTGAAAGAATAGAGGATTTGGACAAATTAACAAAAATGTCAGTATTGCCCCTGCTCTGACCATTTGATTGCTGGTTCAATGTTTCAGAACGTAAAGCTAGAAATGCAGGTGGTGTTTGCCTGAGGTCTGTGATCAGTAAACTTTACAAGCTAACAGGACTTTTAAAATTAGGGTTGTATTGCAGAATATTTTAATTTTTAGGTCATTTTAGGTTTTGTTTAACTGTTAGCAACTTATATCTACTAATAAATACCGATCATCCTCTACCTTCTGTTTGGCCCAGTGCAAGAGCACTTCTATTGGCCTACTTGCTTTTTCCTCAGGGGGGTTAACATCACTTATAGAAGTGTTGCACTGATATAAGTGTCTAAGATATCATTAAATCTTTCTATTTGAAAATGACATTCCTCTCCAACAGTAACTTTGACAGGAAAACGAAGTAATTGCTTAAGTATTGTCAAGTTTGTTTTCTGTCCCAAGCCTCCTAATAGGAGTCATTTTCTGGAAGAGTTTTTGAGGTGCTGAAGGCACTGTTTCAGTAGTACTGCTCCTTTCACATGTTTTTTAGCTTTATGTGAAAAGGCTTGTGACTAGAAACCCTTCCACCTTCCTGAAACTAGGGAGGGGAGTACTGAGAATTCACTCAAGTGTAATCGAGTGAGCCTGAAGGGGAACTAAGCAGATGCAAGCTCTGCTGCGATGGCAACACACAGTTCTTTTACTCCAGACCGCCAATATCTGTGTGCAAAATACAGCCTTGGTGAACTTCAGGATGCCCAGAGTAAGCGGAACACGAGACAGTGCAGTGAGGCTGTTGTCTGCAGTAGTGTCCACACGTAGAGCCCAGTACTTCACCCCCCCCCATGTGCCCTTTGTGGTCTCACTCCTTTGTTCCGGGTTGGTCTTCACCAGTATTTTGAACACAGCAGTACTATCGCCACGTCTTTGACAATGGTGATTTTTTTAAAAGTAGAATGTGCTCTTTGTCCTTAGGTGCTTAACTTTATCTCCCTGTATACTGCAGCAATATTACAATTTCTGTCCTGAAGACAGCTGGAGCCATAGCCTGCTGCGTTTGTTCAACAAATTGGGACTTTAGTCTAGAGTACTTTATAAACTACATCTTTATTCAGTGAATAAGGGGAGCTGAGAAGCTGGTTTCTGTGCAGCAGTTGCCTTTCATTTTAGGATCAGGAAGAAGTTACTATCCGTTAGTACTGAAGGTTAAGGGTATGTGGTTCTGTGGGATAGTCAGGTGCGGTGCAGTCAGTCTGCTTGACCTTTATACCTCAGGAACCACCTTTGGTACAGCGCGCAGAGGATGGCTCACAGTGCAGATGGGGCTGTATGGTCACTTGGACGCATGCAGTAAAATGCTGTCCCTCACGTAGCCGCTCTGTTTGCGCTTGAGGGAAGCTGTCGCCTAGAGTTTCCATCAGCCAGTTGCCACAGGAGCAGCTGCCTGGTTCGGCACTGTGACTCCGTTCAATGTCAGGTTAAGGAAGGGAAAAACACGGTGTATAAGAATCCTGCTCAGTTTTCTTTTTGATAACCAGAAAATCTTGAGGTGATGTCAAAACAATGACGTATTTTAGGTGAGTTTGTTTTATCATCTCAGTCAGTGGATTCAAACTTAAGTCTTCCCCATCTACTGCTGTGAAATCACTTCATGGAATACAAAGCTAGGTAATGAGTACCTCCATGAGTAGCATGGGTATAAACAATTGGATTGCCTCTTGACTTTTTTGTTGACTTTACTGACTCAAATATCCTTTTTAGGATTAGAAGTTTTTCTCTGCAGTACTGATTGTGAAACTTTACTTTCCTTGGATGCTGTGGGTATTTAGGGTACAGCATAAAACCTTTCCCCTCTCTTCTTTCCTTTTTCACACACCAGTCTTTCTCCAGTGACTGCCTGGATGAAGTTGTGCTGTTGTATTGGGCAAAGGAGTCTTCATCTCATGAACCTATGTATGCTTTTGGATGCAGGCCTGCTGAAGCAGTGGCCCATCCCTCTCAGCCCCAGTGGGACTGCAAAGAGATGCCAATATCCCTATTAAAATCCCACTTACTTTAAATCCCTTCATGCGTGTACTCTTGTGGAAGAAAGCATACCCATTCTCTCCTGTCCTTGATCCTTCGATGGGAAAGGAGGAAAACAGTGCGCTGTGAAGTTTTGTGCCAATGGTAAACTGACCTCAGCTGATCCACAGGCCCTTGAAGGAGGCTTCAAGAGCCAAAGTAGGTTAACCATTAGCTGAGTTTCTTGGCTTAGGTTTCTAAGTGCTCCCAGCTAATTAGCACAGTATGCAACCATTTACAAAGCATTTTTCAGTTTTTTTTCCTCAATGCTGAGGAAGGAATTGTGGGCAGGTAATTTTTAAAAATCCAGAAATTGCAACAGCAGATTTTAGCCTTCAAAGAAAATGTGCATTTTCAGCGCTGCATTGGGAAAATTCTGTCCCACATGTCCACGGGAATCATATTAGCTGGAACTCTGGTGTGTGTAGTTAGACCAGTAAGTCCACATCTTGCACTGGGGAGCCCCAGCACCCCAGCCACACCTCACCGGGGGCTGCGCAGGGGACCGAGATCCTTCCCCTCCACCTGCTGGCCGTGCTCTGCCTCCTGCAGCCCAGCAGCCTTCTTTGCCACAAGAGCAGCCTGCTGGCTCCTGGTCAGCTTGTTCAGGCGACCCCGGGGCCTCCCCGCAGAGCTGCTTCCAGCCTGCCCTGCTGCCTGGGTGGTTCCTGCCCAGGCGCAGACCTGAGGGTCCTGGCAGCCTGCCCAGGTCCCCGGGTGGCAGGGCCCCATCTGGCCTAGAGCCACTCCTCCCATTTTTTTTTTTCTCTGCGAACTTGATGGGAGTGTAACAGATGTGGCCCCAGTTTTCACCCCTAGGGAGTGAAAGTAAAGAGCATTGGCTGTGCTCCTGCCGTTATGAATTTCCTCCCCAACGAAGCTGTGACTGGTTAAACCATTTCATCCTAGGACAAACCTCTCTTGGGTAACGAGCCTTTTTTCCCAATAGTTCACCATGTAATACAGCCTAGTAAGAACTAGCTTTTGATATCTCTAGGTGTACTTAAAAACCCAAACCTTCTGATAGCTTGCTGATAATGTTTGAGACGGAATCTGAGCAAAATGCCTCCCCCTGTTAAGCTCTTCAGAAGTTTGCAGTACTCAGATAAATGAATATGCAAGAGACCCAGAGAGTGATTCTGTTCTAACAAATGTAAATTATGCTTCAGGTTTTAAAAGGCAACACCTCTCTGTGCAAGTCTTGCTCAACTGGTGTATTTCAGGGCAGATTGGCTGAGAAAAGGGGAAATGAGCAATCTTTGGGCTGTTTGAAGCCTTTCAGTTTTGGGTGCTGTGGTGTGAATTAAAGTAAGGGGGAGAATGCTGAGGGCGACAGTCATGCGGTGCTGGGTGTGAAGTCTCACAGTGAATAAATTTGTAAAAGCAGTGAGAATTTCTCGTAGGTAACAGGAGTATTTGCACTTACAGCAACCCACGGCCAGTATGCTCGTTTCTGTATTTATGTGTCCATAGCTGCTGTGCTTTTCTGTGTTGCCTAGATCACAGTGTGGGTGTCCAGCTGCTTTGCAACAGCTGGTGACGTTTTAAGTTAATCTATAGTAGGTCATTGAGTCACAGACCGTGGTTTGCTGTGGTTTTGCTTGTGTTATTCTGTTAAACAGGTAGGGATCATTCTGATGATGGTGTAGGCTCATCACAACAAAGTTCAGTTGTGTTTGTAACTGAAGAAATGCAGCACAGGCTGTAACGTTGGAATGTCACATTATAGCAGCATCCTAGAAATCAAATCCCCTTTGATTACTTTGCTGTGGAAAAATTCAGCTTCTTTTTTTTTTTTTTTTTTTTTTTTTTAATGTCTATCTCCTACATAGCAAAAGCTTCAGTAACGGTGAAAGCACAGAAATGGGTCTGGCCGTCGTGCTGTTCTCAGAGCAGAGATGGTAACGGTTGTCCTCCATGCGAGTGCGGGGAACAGAAGCAAAACAGAGCTGATGCTGGAGGTGGCTACTTCTGCAGCAATATGTTAACTATTTTCTTTGGTTGCTTTTAGGCTGAATGCCATCGGGGGCAGTGGCTGTCCATCACATTACTGCGGGCTCAGTGATGCTTGTCTGACTGGCCTCTGTGCTTAGCCTGATTCAAGCCATCTGATCCAGCTCTTTTCAGCCTGGCCTTTGGCCCATGATTGAATGCTGAGCTTTAACCAAACAATCGTGTATAGCGCCCGTATTTCAAGGCATGGGAGGGTGGCCAGGCAGAGCACAAAGTAGGGATTTTAGCTAGCTGAAAACAGTAGTTTACTTTCCTTGCTCTAATGAAAACTTCTCGTGTAGTTTTGTTGTAATGGCAACATTAAAGCTTCCTAAAATAGCAATTGTGGAATATAACAGAGAAGTGAAATTAATCTCTGAATTTGTAAAATCCAGTAGTAAAAAGGTACGCATCACTGACCAGATTGGTCAAGTAAATTCGCTTCCCTTTTACTGTCATGAATAGTCACACACACATCAAGAAAAAAAAAAAAAAAAAAAGGGGGAGAGAGACAAAAACCTGGGTTGTGCTGTGTGAAAACGGGGGAGTGTGAGGGGTCCCCCTTAGAAAAGGAACAGGAGAGATGGGAGCATCGTGGTGAGCCCCAGCAGAGGGAGGGATCCTCCCTCTTGTGGCGTGACCCAGTGGGTGAGCTTGGGCCTGGCCAAGGAAAATGGGTTTGATCTTTGTTCCAGCCCCTGTTTACATCTCGTTTACCACTCGGTGTGTGCACAGGAGCTGCTATTGCACGATGGCGGCAGGGCTGGGTGTGTGTTTGCTCTCATACTTGAGGGCACTGGGCTGCTGTGAGTTCACCAACAACCCAGATAAGTCTTTCAGCAGCCCACCTCCGCAGTGCTGAATGGGGAGGAGCGCCTTGCCTTTGAGGAAATAAGCGCAGCTCTGCATCAGTGCAGGAGTCTGCCAGCACTGAACGGCGTAGCTCACAGTTGCACAAGGAGATGGAAAGCAGCGTTGGCACATCAGCTTCCCTTTTTCTGAGGGGCAAAAGTTGGAGGCTGAACCAACTACACTTGTTTCCCTTTGGGATAGCATTTATTAACTAGTTGGGAAGGAGGATCTTAAAATGAACTAGGTTATTCACATGACATGCTAAATTTAAAACCTCAGAACTTGTTAAAAGTCTCTTCTGTGGTCGTGTGTGTACTTCATCCTAAGCCCATTAATCTGCAGTGTGCATTCAAGTTCAGCAAGTTCTTGCTGAAGTAACTCGTCAATTAAATAAACTTCTGGCCCACCAAAGTCACCCGTCTGTGCAGCAGAAGTCCATTAGTCATTCTGTGTTTATGCTGGAGCTGGCTTGGACTGTGGCCAAAGGTATGGTTTTGTTTCCAGGTCTAGATTCTGACTGAATTGCTGGTAGTTTGTGGCTTTGAAACGTTGCCAGATGTTAGTGCTTACAAAAGAAGCCCCTTCAGTGTAAATTAAAACAGAAGATTCTCTTTTCTGCCACGTAAGTTCAAAGTTGTGTTTTCTAAGAACTAGACAGAGGTGTTTTCTTCTTAGAGCTTAAAGCAGCTACCAGCTCTCCTAACTGCTGCCGAACACCTGCACACAAACATCCACGTGCGTTAGGCAGATTGGGTGTAAGCTGTTGTGGGGGGCAAATGCCAGAAATAAAGAATTAGGGGAGCACCTGGAGGAAAAGTACCGTAAGGGGAGAGATTTGCCCTTGTGTAAGCACCACAAAGTAACAAAGCCATAAAGTAACAGCAAACCTTCACAGGAAAGTAAGAGAGCTCTTGAACAAAGCAGTGCCTTTTCACTCTGCTGCAGGCTTGCAAACCTAGCTGGAGAGAGCTGCCCTGGATGTATGGGGACAGCAACAGCAAGGCGTGCCCAGCTGACAGCGACACTTGGATCCCTCCTGGGTCTCTGTTGCTTTGTTGCTGCATCTTTGCATTGGTTGTTCCAAGCAGCTGGTGGTGTTTCCTTAAATAGGGAGCGTGCTGACAGCGATTTCGTGTGGCAGTTATTTACCCTTGTGGTTGCAAACTTGCATGTTCCATTTACTGTGAAATCTGAATGTTTTTGTCTCCTCACACCCAGCGGTTACTCTGCTCTGATAAATAGTCGTTATCCTGAAAGTAGGTCTGATATGAAAATCTTTCTCATGGGAAGGTTTAGTTGCTGGGAAAGAGCGGGGGGAGCATGCTGGATGCTTATGGAAGTTTTGACAAAGCTATCTATCTGAGTGCCATTAAAATCCAGCTTCACATGGAGTTTTTCAGAATGCGTGTTTTACAGAGCACTGGGGTTAGAGCTGGTTGAGCTAGTGGTCAGCAGCAGCTTCTAGCCAATAAATACATTCTTAACAGTAGAAAACAGGTAACTACTGTTTAGGGTTGTATTGTACTTTCTGTTGCACTGAACAAATGAAGGGGAGCATATCTTTAGTCTCGCACAAACTTCAGATTTGTTGATATTTATAGCCTGTGTGAACTATTCTTGTTATAGTCTAAGTGGAGGTTCACTGCTGCATACGTTCAGCTGCTCCTAGAAATGATTCACCCACATGGATCCTAGAAGGCTGGAGATCCTTTGGAGGAAGAATAAAGCGATGTGATGCTCTTCTGTTAGCAGCTCGAGCTGGCTTTTAGAAGGCTGCATTACAGAACAACTGCTGCTTTTACCTTGCTTTCCTAAATATTGGGTGTTATCACAGGTTAACTGTGCCCAGCTGTCTTCCCTGGATTTTTGAGGTTGACTTGCTTCACTTCCTGACATTTTATTTACTTTGTCTTACTGCTTGTCCCTCCCCCAGTGTGACAATGCATCCTCTTACTGAAAGAAGAAATAAATTATTTGTACCTGTTATTTTTCTTTGAAGAAGTGTTTTGGAGAATTTCATTGTAGCGAAAATACTCCTGTGATTCCACCAGCTGCTGTCCCTTGGACAGTGCCATACAGATAATTTTGACACTTCTTTTGTTTCTCAGTAAAACATAGGCACCCGTGCCCATCTGTGGGAGCAGTATTGGACATGCTGCTTCAGAGAAAAGAAATGAGGTGCATCGTTTCTTTTGTCAAATGGCCATGCCTGTTGTTTGGTTCTACCAGTTATCTCTAGGAAAAGAGCATAAATGTATGTATTTTTGGAGCTGTGTTGTGACGGTATGCTTCTAGCACAGTAGGCTTGTAAGTGTAAGCGATCTGTGACATGCTGTTTTGCAGGTTACATGCCTTGCCTGTGACAACAAATCAAATACCATAGAGCCTTTCTGGGACCTGTCCCTGGAGTTCCCCGAGAGGTACCACTGCAATGGCAAGGAGATGGCATCTCAGTATCCCTGCCCGCTGACAGAAATGCTGGCCAAGTTTACAGAAACTGAAGCTTTGGAAGGGAAGATATATGCGTGTGATCAGTGCAACAGTGAGTAAAGGCAGTATGTACTCATACATATGTTCTCTGTGTGAAGTATGAACTGACAGTAAATGCTAAAAGTAAAATACTATGAGTCTTAAAAGTATGCTGCATTAAAAGCAAAGTCCTTCTTATGTTGTGCTGTTTTGTCAGTGGGGCTTTTTTAACTGAGGTGAATAACCTCAGTGACCACAAGCAGTTTACGCTTAATTCATGCAGTAAACCTTGCGGCATGGCTCTGGTGGCCATCTCCCCATAAGGAGATGCGTTCGGCAGCTGTTCAGGTTCATGCAAATATAGTGGATAACTGCAAGGCTGTTAGCAAGATCTGTGTTATGTAACTGTGTGTTTGGCCTCAGCAAAACGCAGGAAGTTTTCTTCTAAACCAGTTATACTCACAGAAGCTCAGAAGCAGCTTATGGTGTGTCGACTACCTCAGGTTCTCCGATTACACCTGAAGCGGTTTAGGTAAGTACTGCCACAACAAACACTCTTGCACACTGACCCGTTGAGTCCTCTTCCGTTGTTTGAGATCAGCGTTCTTCAGCATCGCTTTAATTTCAGATTACTGGTGTGGTGAGAAATAGTTACAGAAAGTTGTTTTCCTTATTTAAATTTAATACCAAAATTATTTCATCCTTCTTTTCAATCGGAACCTACTAATCCTTCTGTGAGCTCCTGGTAAAAACTGATCATGCTCTCTTCAAGTACAGTGAACCCTCACCCTCACTAATGTACAAACTGAGATTGTATTCAGTCAGAAGTCTCACAGAACCTTCCTGTAACCAAATATATTAATGCTTTAGCCTGAGAGTAAGGAGATTGTGTCTCTGAGCTTAGTCCAGGCATTGGCACAGAACCTGTCCTGAATAGGAAGGAAACCAAAAATGCCGTTTAGTGTGTGGGAAGTAGTTCCCATTTACCACTGCAGTCAGATCTTAAGATGGATCTTTCTGAACATGAGGATAGTAGGTACTATGGACACACTTCAAAAGGCCTTGAAATAAAGGAGTAGTGGGTGCAGCCCTGCCCACAGCCGGGGGTTGGAAGCATATGAGCTTTAAGGTCCTTCCCAACCCACACCAGCCTATGATCCTATGAAGAAGGAAGCCTGGGGAAAATGCACAAATTCACATTTACTTCATGCACAAAGGCAGTAGCCAGGACAACTGTTTTAAGAACACAGCATTGTGAATTGTTTTCTCTGAAAAATACAGGTGTTCATTTGACTTAACTTTCCAGGTGGTCAGGACGCAATCATCGTGAAAAGATTGGCGTACACGTTAGTTTTGATCAAATGCTGAACATGGAGCCTTACTGCTGCAGAGAATCCCTCAAGTCCCTCCTGCCTGACTGCTTTATCTACGACTTGTCTGCTGTAGTAATGCATCACGGGAAGGGATTTGGCTCAGGGCACTACACTGCCTACTGCTACAACTCAGAAGGAGGTAGGAGTCAGCTGTGAAATAAGAAGTGTGGGAGAAAAGTGTTCATAATTCTAAGCTGATAAACTTGCTGCCTCTTCTCAAATGGCAAACTGCCTGCAGTGAGACTTGCAGTTTGTAGACCAAAACAGTTCAGCGTTCGTGTTGGCTGTTTGAACTTGTTCTGGCCATAAACTCTCCTGTAACTGTGAGGAAATGAAGCTGGGCTTTTAAAGCGCAGAGGCAGGTGTGCTGGATCGACTGAAGCAGTGTGCGGTATCAAACAACCCTTGTTAAATGGGACTGAGGACTAAAATCAATTAAGTACAGTGCAATTTACCTCAAGCGAGTGTCCTGATGGTATTTTCTTTTTTTTTTTTTTTTTTTTTTTTGGATGTATTCCTTCATTCTAGGGTTTTGGGTACACTGCAATGATTCAAAACTCAACAGGTGCACTATGGAAGAAGTATGCAAGGCTCAAGCCTACATCTTGTTTTACAGCCAACGACTTACTCAGGCAAAGGGACACAGTAAAGTGTGTCCTAGCACAGCTGGAAGTCAGCAGCACACAGAATTAGCTGACTGTTCTGCGGACAACAGTAGCAGCTAATCCAAAGGCAATTACCTGTGTGTGTGGTAAGCTTTGAATTGTCATAGCTATATATTTTTGAAAGGAATGCGAGTACAGTGTTGTACTTCTTGACTTTGAATCTGTGTACAACGTTTATATGCTTTTGTATTAGGTAAAGTACTCTTTACAATTGTTAGTCAAAGTTTTTATTGACAGTAAGTAACTTTCCTAGAATTTCAATACAGTTATTTTTTTAAGAAAAAGATTGCCATTTGCATTTAACTCTTACCTCAGGCTGGTTTTTTAAAGCTGTTTTTGTATTTTGATAATCTTTTTGAATTGGTTTAGAAAAATGACTTTCAACGGGCAACTGATGTTTCTCTGGTTAATTTTCTATATATGCTTGTGTACATTTTATAGTATAGTTCTAACAGTATCATGACTCTTACTGTCTGCAGGAATGCTACTAGGTCTTAGCATCGTAACATTCACCAGCAAGGGACGTTCTACACATCAAATAGTAACGGAACTCTTTGTAAGAAACTTTTTGTACGTTCTTCATTACTAAAGTGAAATTTGTTTGCAAGCTCCTCCCCATGCCTTCAAGGGAGCTATGCTAAAGATACACTGATAGAGTTACTTAAAACCTGAAATTAAGGAAATAAAGCCTTATTTTCATATAAGTATTTAAAGAGCACAAGAATGTATGTTTACTAAAACTTCCATGTTTTAGCCTTAATGAGTCTGATTTAAAATTCAAGTGCCAAATTCAAAGTACCATTTTTGACAACCAGGGCTTTCTTATTCCAATAACTTCAAATGCTTTCTTCAGGAAACAACCTGACCCACACTCGGCAGTCACTGCTACCAGAATGTTAGCACCTCCTTCCTTACGTTGGGCACGCTTACCTTAAATTGTAGCATTTTCTGTTTCAGTAATCTAACTAAACTAACACAAGCCATTGAAAAGAAGCTGTAAAAGCTGTATGGAAGCATTTTGCATCTGACTGGTTTCCTCAGCTACAACTGCTGTACCTTCTGCATGGTCCTGCCACTAGCGTTAACAGAACTGCGCGTGGAGGAGAATCTAACAAGCTGCAGTCATCAGCCTTCCTCCATATGCAGTAGTTAATGCCAAGTAAATTTTAGTTGTGAAGTTGTTTTGCATAATTCCTATGCAAGTTGTTACCTCATCTTCTGCGAAGTTTATACCTCAATAAAATGCCTGGATGTGGACAGAAAACCATACGTGTACTGATACTAGTTCTTATCTTTTTTTTTTTGAGTAACTCTGTCTAACCTGGGTTAAGGCACTAACCACAGGACTGCTCTGGCCATCTGTCACTGATCCAATGCTGGATTTGTTCCTAACTTCAAGGTGAATCTTTTAGTGCCACTGTTACCAGATTTCTGAAAGGTGCTGTATTACAGAAAGCACTTCATGGCCACTGAACGGCTGGTCCTGTCCGTACCCAGCAGCTTTGCACCTTCCCTGTCCCCCACTACAGAAGGGATTCAAGGTGGGCGAGGGGCTGAAACACCAGGGCAGGTGTGGTGCTGGCTGCAGGCAGTTACTGTGCTGGCACCTGCTGGAGGCTTCCATCTAGGCTCTAATGCAGCAGAGCACCACTGATCCGTGGTGGTCCTGAATGTTTTTAATGAAGATTTAAAAGGAAAGAAAAAAAAAAAAAAAAAAAAAAAGTCTTGAACTGTAGGAACAGTACCAAGTGTCAGTGAGCTGCTAGAGACTAGAGGGAAGTTGGGAATTAGTGGGTAAGTGGCTGACAACAGAAGCGGGTTTGGCTTCCTTCTTTTCAGTAGTATCTTTAGTAACTAGAACTGCTTCTAAAATAGACTTGTTATTAAGAGTGAGTTGGAAACTCTAAATTCTACCAGAACTTGTTTGTATTGAATCAAAAAGTGCATCATCAGCATGGTCCTGTTAGCACAAATAAAAATAGCATCAGCTACTGCATCCAGCAACCCTGTTCATCACAGATCCTTTCACTCTGCAGCATACAAGCACAGATGCTTGCTACCGTTCATTTGGAAGTCAGATGTGTGCCCACACAGACGCCCAAGTTACTTACGGTTCATCACTGGGATGCTAACACTCCCAAATGGCAACAGCAGAAATAATACACATTCCTGGATCCCATTTCATTGTTTCTGCAGGCAGTGCTGAGTTTTAAACAATATACAAAGACAAAAAATACCACCACTGATGTCTACTATGCGCAATCTGCAGGCAGTATGTGACACTGCTCCCCTCTGAGCTTCAGCTCACATATTGGGGCTTTAAAGGATAAACGCCTGATCTTTCTAGATTAGTAAGAACTCTGTAATTAAACAAAGGCTGTCACTGCAAAGGAGCAGGCGATGTCCCCCTGCTTCCAGAACAGTTACACTTCAGATGCTGTTACCAACCTGTCAGAGCAGCTGCCATCGTTGTTACCAGTAAGAAAGTCAAGTTGTGATGTGTCAGTGACAAAGGGAACATCCAGCCCTGGAAAGCACACTGCAGCCTAGGCCTGCCCATGGGATTCAACTCGCCTTTACCAATGAGGATCACCAGCTGCTGCAGCAGCAGGGTAACAGCCCCTCATGTCAGGGAAATACCAGATATTCCAGGTTAGTCTGCTGCATGGAACACCTCCCAACAGCTGGGAAAAACAAATGAAAAAAAGCCAACATGTTTTCATTGTCCCCACAACTTGTCCAATCTAATGCATACTTTAAGGAGACCAGGAACCACACCAAATTTCACACCACGCAGAAGGGCATGCCAGTGGCAAAGAATATAAAGGGCAGAAAGTAACATTCACAGGTTGACTTCAGCCCGAAGCTGCATATGGCAGGTAACAGAATGCCTTTGACATGTTCCAGTACAGAGAAAGTCAAAACCAAGTATCAACACGCTCAAACCCAAACCACACCACATGTCCCCGCTGAAGTTGTCATGTATTCTGTGCTGGAAAGCAATGATACCTCTTTGCCCTGTATCCCAGCGCTGACACCACTATTTACTTAAACTGTTGTGGTGGGCTGACCCTGGGCAGCCATCAGGTGCCCACAAAGCCACTCTCACTCCCCTTCCTCAGCAAAGCAGAGGAAGAAAGTACAATGAAGCAACTCATAGGTTAAGATAACGGCAGGGAGTTCACCCTCCAGGTACGGTCATGGGCAGAACAGACAGGGCTTCAGGGAGATTAATTTATTGCCTAACAACAGCGTAGGAGAATAAGAACTAAAAGCATTCTAAAAACACCTTTCCCCTTGGCTCAAATTCCTCTCCATTCTTTTGCCTCCTCCTTCCCTGAGCAGCACAGGGAGATGGAGAATGGAGCTTGCCATCAGCTCATAGCGTCTCATCTTTGCCACTGCCCTGCACCATGCGGCTCCGTAACAGGTGACATCCTTCACCAACAGCTCCTGCATGGTCTTCCTGCAGGCTGTGGTTCTCCAAAAAGTGCTCCAGCGTGGGGGCCCAAGGGGCCACAGATGCTGCTGGACAGCCACATGCACCTGCTCTGGCACCAGCTCTTCCTCAGGCTGTTTGTGGAGATCTGCTCTGCCGTGGTCCTCCATGTGCTGCACAGGGACAACCTGACGCACCACAGTCCTCTCTGTGCTCCACAGAATATTTGCTCTGGCACCTGGAGCACCTCCTCCTTCGCTTGGTGGCTGCAGGGCTGATTTTCTCACTCCTCTCCCAGCTGCTGCACAGCATTGTAGCCTTTTGCTTGGGCATGTTAGCAAGGAGGTACAGCCAGCATCGCTCATCCAGCTCAGCTGTGGCCAGCAGTGAGTCCTGCTGCAGCAGTGGGGCAGCTCCTGATCTCCTCTCAACAAGGCCTCTCATGCGGCCCCACCGAGACCAGAGCCTTGCCACGTAAACCAAACACAGCAGTAAATTCAAGGTTTCATATTATGGGTAAGACAGGCCCAGTTTCAAGACAAGAAATGGCAAATCAAGTTTGTAAAATATTTAATCGCACAGTTTCCCAGCAGACTCCTAACCAGAATCATAACCAGACTTCTAAAAAGTATATATAGTTTTAGACCTGAAAACTTGTCTTTATTCTTCTTTTTTTTTTTTTTTTTTTTACAAAATGGATTCCAGGAAGTTTAAAAGGCAATATTGTAGAGAACTTAGGCGCAGAAATCAGGTGTAGTCATTCAAAGCATTCAAGTAGGAATATGGTAATATAAATATTTGAAAAGCATCTTTTTTCATAAACGTTCAAAACAAAAATGTGTAACTCATTCCAAACTAAAAATTGAGCTTTATAGCACGTAATTCCCTGAACAGAAAAAATAAGTAACTTTTGAAATACTTCTAAAGGCCTGAAAGCTTTTTCCTTGGTTAGTTACATTAGAAGACTTGCCTTGGATTAAATTATTTCCTTTCCCAATACGGAAAGTGTGACACCAGTCCACTGTTAAAACAGACATGTTGCAAATTAATTCTGGCATAGTACGTTCCGACAAAGCCTAGTGCAGAAAGGTGCTGAGGTGGCTTTCAGTTTAGTAGTCGTCTCCTCGGCTGACGACCTCTTTGCACGTGGGGCGCAGCAGAATGGTGTGCTCGAACTGCGCTGTGTACGAGCCTTTGATGTCGCACAGGGGAGGGTAGGGATCCACTATGCCCAGGTCGCAGAGGTTCTTCAGTGCCATGAGGTACTTGCTCTCCCCCAGGCGATCCAGCCATCTGCGGCAGAAGGCGAGAGTACCGAAGTTTTCATTGATCACATTTAGCAAGTGCTTTGCTCTCGGGAGCCTAAGGGAAGAGAGAAGAACACGTTTCAGAAGAAAGAGGCATCGCACCAGGCATCCACTGCAGAAATAAGAACTGCCAATCAAACAACGGCTCAGCTTTCAAGGTACTTTAAGACTGCACAGCCTTGGGATGTCCTACACCAACCAGCGTTGTATTCAAGCCTCAGTGCTGCCAAACGTGCCGGCCAGCCGTTCCAAACGGAGGATGTAATGGTGTGAGCACATCGCCACCTGGCCACGCCAGCAAAACGAAATGCAACAACAAGATTTCTCCTAAATAAAGCATTTTAAAAATTATTTCTTTTTTTTTTTTTTTTTTTTAAAAAGAGAAAAAACAGAATTCCTCCTGATCCCAAGGGGCTGACATTCTGAACTAATTTAGTAACTTTCTCTTTTGAAGTCAAATACCTGATAAGCTTTCATTCATATTTCTTACAATAGATAGCAGATCTCTCAGTGTCCAGTTCTGATAAGTAAAACTCACGTCCAAATGGAAGCCGTCTCTTTCCCAGCCCTTACGTTACGTATATTCACGCTCCCTCTTTTTTCATACTACTACACTGCTCTACAGAGACAAAACAGAAATCTCTTGAAAAGCTTCTCGGAAACCTGCCACATTTCTCACCACAACAGCCTTCAGCTCAGAAGACGTCACAGTCCTAGCAATGCTATAATACTTAAATTTTCATTGACAACTGAAAAACAATGTCCCATTTCATTTTAGAGCAGTACGCCAACCCGGAACTTTAAAAACCAAGAAGCATCTGCACAAAACAGACGGTGTGACCAAGACAAAGGCTGTGGCACACAACACAGATGCTGACACCAACAGGATTTGTATGTTATTAAAGTCACCAGAGTTACCAATGGCCATGCACCTTCTCCATTTCCAGACATTTGGGAACAGTTCCATGCTGTCCCAGCTTTCAGTCAGAGCACACTTCATAAGGAGAACATTGTTAACACAACACCTCTGACGGCATTATTAATTACCAAAGAAGCTGCATCATCCCAAATCTGAAGAGCTGCCAAAGTGGGTGGCAGCTGTACACAATATACTGAACAACAACAAAAATCCAACCTTATTGGCACATGTCCAACGTCAAAGTTCTTCATATAATGAGAACACTCCATATCATCGTGAACAACACCTTTTCCTGTGCTGCCAAAGGTTTCTATAGCATACACTTCACCTTCCTGGGAAAGAAAGGGAAAAAAGGAACACGTTACAATATGAAACCAAGTACCACCAGGCCAGTCTGGTGCAAGGATCTTGATACAGCCCACGAGTAATTTAATGCAAGTAGATTCAATCACCAAATCGATTCAGAGGAACAATTCCATATGCAGATTTCCCACCATAAATTTACAGACGCCTCCAGATAATCAGCTATTTTTATTAACACTGAAGCATAAGTATCAGCATGTTTCTAGTCACAATTTGCCAAAGTCATTGCAGTGAAATGTTGCCAACGCGTACACCTCACATAGCTGGGTGCAAGTAATTCTTCTTTGTTATTGGCACAGAAGTCCTAGGAAATGCATCATTTAGACACAGGAAACAGAATGTCACTAAGATTCACTGCACTGAAGAACCCTGCCCAGTTTCTGGTAACAGCTGCTAGTACAAGCCCTTAAGCTGCTCATTTCCATACCACAAGATAAGTTTCTTCAAGAAATACATACCACAGGGCATCAAACACTGACAACTGGAACTGGATTTTTCAGTTCATGAGACTGCTCTGAACATCACAGCTCACAAGTAAGAAGCCATACGAGAAACAGTCACACAGGCTTCACATTAAGGGCAAACCCCAAGATGTCACTGGATACTCAACTGATCTAGAGCCTGCCAGGGGCTGGGCTCCTCTGTCACGAGGACCTCACTGGACTGCAGCTTGATGCTGTACCAAGCACAGCACAGGAGGAGCCTGGCTGCGCTCCGCATTCTTCACTGGCAAAACATACTGCCTTCAGTGGTGTGAGCTGGTGCCCCAGGTAACCTCCAGAGGCAGAACCAATTAAAGCAGCCTCCTCTCCTGTGCCTCGATGTTCAGTTAGAACAGTCTCAAAGCTCAGAAATCCTTCAGTAAGGTTTTCTTAAAGAGCACGGGTTGTATGCTAGTGACACCCTGATGACGGAGAACGTACACGACCCAGCCACTCACAGAGCTGAAACCAACTGAAACATGCCCACAGGACACAACCAAGGGCTTTTCCCACCTTGCTCTTTATCCTTTCTGCACACTCCTAGAGACAAGAAGATAGTTACAGCTACTTTTTTTGCTCTTATCATTTAGAAGGTGATAAACAATTATGATATAACTTTTGGGTGATGAGAGTGAGCCTGTCTCTGAAATCAACATTGCCCAGCCCATACCTGTTCCCATTCAGCTCTCAGAAGCCTTGCTTACCATGACAGCCGTACTAGTGATTATTGCTTATCAGCGGTCAGGCTTAGAACTGAGCTGAAAGCTTCTCCCTGCATTACCAATCTTTCAAACAAGCCTTCCTATCTTGTTAGGACACAAGCTTACATCAAGATGCTGGATAACGTGAGGTTATGTCTTTCAATGCTGTCTTTCTGATCGACGTAATTTGCTGCGTCACGTACAGCAATTTCTCCTCCCCAATGCAGAACACTCTTCAAGCAACACCGTCCACCTAGCCTCGCACACTGGCTATAAATATGCTCAATTATTTTGCACCTGCAAAGAAAACTGCACTGAAAGCTTTTCAAGACAGACCTGACGTATCTGACTGTATTTGCAAATAAAGCCATCGCAGCCACAACACTACAGAAATACTTCCCAAGAATCACCCGCGCAAGTGAAGATTGTTATTTTGTCTTTTTAATTCCAGAGTGAACAGATAAGGAAAATGGGAATGACCAGCAAGTCCAGACACCTTTAGTGGAACCTCCGGTCCCTCAAGGTCACCTCAAAACCTGAACTCCTGTCGTCTTCAGCGCACCTAAGTGCAACATTCCACCACTGCCTTTAGGTAATGGATACACACTGAGAAATAAACATGCAAGAGTTTCCATAAGCACCACTACGGCTTTTCAGATATATATTTTTTTCTTTTTCCCTTATTTTTATAAATAAACACCAAGACGCAAGTCTCCTAAGTTGTATTACAGGAGCACTACAAAGTGTGCAGTTTTTCTCTACAGTTATTATCCACCAGGATCACAAACACTACACATTAGGACTACACAGGAAGTATTTATTCTTGCAGTGACAGTTGGTAAATGTAACAAAAAGACTTGAGAACTCCACTCACCTCCATTCTTGTGGCTTCTCCTCCTTTCACAATGGGCACGGTTTTTCCAGCATGTATCCTGTACGGCCCAATGGAGTGCCCATTCAGATTGCGGATCGGTTTCACTTTTGAAGGAAAACATTACTATTACGAGGCAGCCTCCCAACAAGCGCTAAACTCCTGCCAGCCAACTGTTATTAATAAGCCAAACAGCAGTATCAAATCATTTGTGTATTTCGAAAGAAGTTTTCATTCCTCATATTTCCTATTAAAGACACACTACTTGGAAGGACAAGAGAAGATCATTCCTTCAGGGCACAGCAAGGCAGACGGGGACGCGTATTCACGCGCCTTACTCGTACCACGCTTCTATTACAGAATTATTTTCACTATGATACAAATAGATCAATATTTGTACAAATATATATGCTCTGAGAATCACCATCCTTACTCCAAGGAAAGAACTTGCCTTGGTATGTTTTGCCATCAATTTCAACTTCGTAAGACTCCATAACTTCTTGTATGGCCTCCCCCACGTCACAGAGACGTACATCTATTCCAGCACACTGAAACGAACGGGCAAGCATGAATGGAAAACATTTGCAAAGCTCACTGTAAAAGCCTTGGTAGGCTGCATGCATAACGGCCATACCTTTATTCCAGTATTGGTGGCATCCTTTACAGCTTGCAATAGCCTGTCGTATTTTGGATTGAACGTGACTGTAAATGCACAGTCAATAATACGACCTGGAATCAGCACAAGTTAATTAGCTTCACGGTCTCTGCACCGAAAAATGTTCTCAAGACTGTAATTCATAAATGAGAACTAACCACTAATATGTGTCCCAAAATCTATTTTGCAAATATCATCATACTGCAGCACCGTCGGATCCCCAGCGTTGGGAGTGTAGTGGGCAGCGCAGTTGTTCAGGGAGCACCCCGTGGGGAACGCCAGCCCTGCGTTCAAGCCGTTCTCCTTTATCAGCTTGCGTGAGCAGTCCTCTAGTTTCTCACTAAAGGGCAGGGGGAGGGAGAAGAAAAAAAAAGAACATAAATATTTTCATTAATGCTTCGTATGACGACTTCAAATACATTAAAGCAAGAATAAAACCTCAGAACATAGCAGTTTACATTTCAAATCTTAAAAATACTTGTATGCTGACTGGAAAGGGGCCCTAGACTGGAAAACATAAGCACAATATAACTGTCTTCAGTTCTCTGTGTTGTTCTTCTACTCATTTGTGGGCAAGATGGAGCACTTCACTAGTGTTTTTAATCTCTGTTGACAAGATGCTGCCTTTACAAGCTACATTTAACTCATCCTCTCCGAGTAACAGATGTTATACAATTACTGTTTGGGCAAATTAAACGTCCCACTTTTTTTCCTGAAAGTTATATCCTGGTAATTGTTAAAATAACAATAATATAATCTCTCATTTATTAAAAAAAAATCCAAAATTAATTTTTTAAAATTTAAGGACCAACTGCAGTAAGTAAAACCTTAAGACTAACATTGTCCTTGGGCTTTGTCTACTCTCAAGCTGTCAGCCCCTGGAAGGCTACAGGTGCATGTCTGCCAGTGCACACCCCTATGGTCGCAGGGAATTATGCAACCTGCAGCTCACACCAGTGCAGCATATTCTGATTTCATTCAAGAAAACTACTCACTCAGAGCAGTCTGGAAAAAGAAGAGGGCTTATTCTAATAGGCAAGTCCCCACAGCCTTTAAGTATTCTAGGAAGAAAAGTCATGTTTTGAGACAGCTATTGCTTGTAACCAAAACAGCCAAACTAAGCAACTCAACAGGACTGATCTGCTTCAGCCAGAACGACGACTGCTACGGCAGCTGTCTGTCTTCCGTGCTCCCTGATGGCGTATTATTTCTTGCCTTTACCCTCACACAGCCACCTTGGGGCTCATCTCTGATAAGCTTTCTTTCTACCTCGCTCTTGTCAGTACAGTCCTCAGTTACATCAGGCTGAAAGCACCTGATTTTGGGAGCTAAGCTGTCCTGGATCTGCGTAGTACTTGGACAGTAGCCATTCACTCCAGATAAATGAAGGGCAGAGAAAGGAACGGTTGGAAGAGTCAAGAGAATCAGTCTGGGTACACAGTTTCTTTAAACTTGACCTTAACCAAACTCACATTTATTTTAATAACACAAGAAACATTGTTGTGCTTCTCCAGAAACTTTAGTCAGGGAAGATGAAATACAGACAAAGTCCTCTTGCCCTGGACAGTTTTTATGTGGGTGCTCCCACTCCCAGCCTCAGCCTGCACCTACACTGCTTGTCCACGTAACATTCCCCTTACAATTCTGGCCAAGCCAGAACAGCTACTGCTAGCACTGCTTCTCCAGCACTGCTGCAGAACTTAGATGAAAGCAGGAAGGGCACAGAACACTAAGACCAAGCTCTTGCTCAACGTAGCTGAACATAACTGAAAGCTGTATGAAACTCAGAATGATCCCAGGCCCTGTAAAGCTGCATAAGCTAAGAACATGTTATAGGGGAAATCTTGAGGGAAATACCTGGGGATACTGGTTGCATACTTCAAAACGTGAATCCCCACGACACTCACGACGCAGTCAGTTAAGTACACTAAATTGAGACTAAAACCCCCTTGCATTGGAGAAAGACAAAACAGCAGAGGTCTTTGAGAAGGCCTGCGTACTCACCAGATTTCTATCATGGTCATTCCAGGTTTTATCCAGCTCATAACGTATTTCCTCACTTGTCTGTGTGCCTCTGCAGCCTCCCGAAAATCGTTCCAGATCTCCTCACTGGCTTGGTCTAGTGCTTTCTTTTCTTCACTAGTTATTCTCCAAGCTGCAGTTCGCCTTCAAAGTAAAGTGTGTAAGGAAAAGTTACTATAAAGGTAACCACAGCAGCAATTACAACTGCTGTCTAAACTACAAAGTGTTTAATTAACCAGTCAGCCCTATATTCCTGTGCAATGGAAGAGATCCTCATTTATAAAACCTTCAGAAGAAAGGACGTCTATAGAAATTAATCAGCACGATATACTAGCAACTGTGAAAGGTGGTGATCCTGCAGCAAAGAAAAATAATTATACATACGTAGACAATTAACTCAGTACTACCATGAACCAAATGATGCCCCGTACATTTCCAAAAGCCTTACCTTCTAACCATACCAAAATCCCAGAGCAGCGTTCTGGAAGGATGCAACACACTTCAAAGAGACAGGAGAGGCCTATAAAATTCACATCAGTGCCCGCAGTTCTACTCTGAGTTCAGCAGTACAACTGGCTGCAACATGCCCTGCTCAGGCAGAAGGTTTCCCACCTGCATGATTTTACTCTCAAAGAGTGCTCAGAAAAGAATCTGGGCACAGAAGCTGCTTGCCTAGAAACTGTTACTGACACAGAGACAAAAAGCTCCTTCAAACTGTAAAAGCCTGCAGATTCAGCAATACTTGGGTGACAATGCTTGATGCAGCACAGAGCAACTGTGACACATGCCAGAAGTTACTTTCTGTATTTGCTGGACAGTGAATTAACACTTGTTCCCAGAGCGTGCCACTCTCCCGAGCTCTTTGACAGTTTCACAGAACAAAAACAGGAATAATTTTGAATGCAAGACTAGATTACTGTTACCGCACTACTCTAAACTCATGGGGTTTGCCTCAAAATGGAGAAATTCCTCCAAAGCAAGCAACAGGCTTCAACGCCAGAGTCTGCTTACTGCGCTCGGAAACCGGACTCCTGCCAGCACACCAGTCGTGGCACAACAGGGTGGAAAGGCTGCAGGGAAACAGCAGGGAGAGGGACGCGAGGCTCTCTGCACAGTGCTCCAGGTTACAGCGGGGATCACCCCCAGCAGCAGGAGCCTGGGCAGCGGCTCCACCAGCAGCCACGGCCCTCATGCAGACTGGCAGGAATCTGTTCTCACTTTGTTTCAGTGTACAGTCACTACTAGGGGATGACATAGTCTCCACATTTAAAAACATCTCACCAGACCCTTTCAGCCTTCGTTTCTGAGCTACAAAACAGCCCTGAACTGACACAGTCCTGGCTGAAAAGTGTTCTCACTATTCAGCCCACTATTGTTTAACCTCTCTGCTACTCCACACGTCAAGGTAGCAATCTGACGTGTGGAAAAACAGGCAAGAGTAATCAAACAAAACAAAAGGAAACACAATCCCCTCAGTAAGAGTTTACAACTAAGAAAACTTTTAAGCGTGGCTGTATTTAGACACCCAGATGATCTTGGGGTTTTATAGAAAGGAGTATTTAGTCATGTTCCTTTTATCTGTTTATCACCACCTGGAAACTCTACTTTCTTTCAATTTTTTTACTTCAGATAGCCACAAAACATGTAGGTTAATTTAATCAGGGGGGGAAAAAAAAATAACAATTAACAGGTAGGAAGAATTCTGCTAACCAGGGACTTAACTTTCATTTGGGTCAAAGCACAGAACAGGATTTCCTCAAACAGTACTGACTTACACAAACAAAAAACTTTTTTTTTTGGCTTAAGGTTAATTGCTTCTGTTCCTGTCTATTGATACAAACTAATTTGATAGAATTATAACAATATTAAAATATTTTCCTGGCAGTCTATCGCTTGGTACATCATTTAGTACCTCCAAGAACCCATCTCTGTTATTCACTTCTCCTGCATCCCCAGCATTAGAAGCATTATTTAGGGACAGGAAAGAAAACAAAACAAAAAAAAAAAGCTTTCAAAAAAAATGTAGCCATGTTCCCAGACAGTCAACAACAGGCTCTCTATACAGGTTCTCCGCCCTGGGGGTACATTTTATTTCTTTAATAAGAGCAGGGAGAGGGGAAAAAAAGGAAAGGAACGAAACAAGGCTCATCTGCCATACCAGAGCTACACTAGAAAGATGCAGTTATTCTGTCATCAAAATCCCTCTCCAACCCCTACCTTTAGAAAACCTCCTGCAGAACTACAAGAACCCAGAAGCTCTCACCTCAAGCCTTTGTTACAGATAAAAACAGATAATGTACTACAAAGAAAAGCAGTGAAACCCATATTCCGCATTTTAGCTAGTATTTTGGACTCTAGAAGAAAGCAAAGTACACAAATTTCTAAAGTAAGAGCTTACTTCTGGCAGGCTACGTGAGAAACTCTCCCCAGAAACTGCTGCATAGCCATCCCTCATCTCGCTGCATCTCAAACCTTCCCCCAGTGCTAACTCACGCTGCATTTCCCTTGCAAGCTGGATCCAGTTAAGGGGAAAAAAAAAAAAAAAAGAAAAAAAGAAAAAGAAAAAAAGCACATTACAACTCACTTTTCAATTTGTCCATTCGGTTGCACATCAAAAGTTTGCAGTTCAGCACATCCGAATGACAGGTTTTTTTTTTTTGCACTTACCCATCTTGCGTTGGTGGATATTCACATTCTTCTCCCTTGGGGTATATGTTGCTGGGAAATAGTTCACAGATGGGAATAGAAGGTGGATCTGTCTGAACCTTAGCTGTTGAGTACAATTTTGAAAAGTTTTATGCATTACCCAGCAGAGATCCTTCCCATCTTATTTCAAGCCTGAAGGTTAACCAGCACAAGCTATTTAAGATCGCCTTTCCAGAGTTTGGGCTTCCACCCAAAAGACGTCACATCACGATGCCCTCACATTACTTTATTTGGCCAATGCTCAAGGCGGCATTCAGGGATACCAAAAAGAGGAAAACAGCCAAACTTCGCCTACAAACCAAAACTGAACCCCAAAATTTGCTTCAGCTGTCAAGAACGGCACTTACACTGACTGAACCAAAAATTTATGCAAAATCTGTCTTTATTTTTATGCTTGATACCTACGTCCTTTCTTCTTTTTCTTCTTCTTCTTCTTTTTCCCTGCTGCTCCGTCTCCTTCGCCCTCTCCATCTACAGAGAAACAAAGGGCTCAGATGAACATAAAATGAAGAACCAAACAATTCTGAACCACATGCAAAACCACCTGGACAATCTGGGAACATCTCTTTCACAGCAGAATTTAATAGATAAAGACATCTAGAGGCTGCCACCGAATCATCGGCATTTCAGTCCCTACAGTAAACACAGATTTAAGAAAACACTTTCAAAAGCTGATGACTTGAACATAGTGCCAACCATGGAAAGAGTTTTCAGGAAGTCCTACTTCAAACACCTGTCTTCTAAATTCACCCAAAGAGAGGCCTGGGGCTGGAGGAGGGCATGAGAAAGAACTGCATTAGACACAGCAGCTAACAAAAGCTAGCAACTACTGCTACAAACATCTCCTGATGCTTCTGCTAAAGGAACGGGGTGTATCTGGATACATTAAAAACACCAACACCAAAACCAGTAACAAGTAAAGATACCAGCAGGCAGCTTGGGAGTTCAGTCTGGAGATAACAGAAGAGTCAAAGCACTGCTGCTTGAATGCACTTATACAGAAACTTGCATTTGCACACAGATGAAAAAACAGAACAAAACTGACCAGCTGTCCCAGCCACCAGAAGTCAAGCCTCTCGTGATGGTCAGCATCATCCAAACATTCGTGTGGCACTGACCGCTGAAATCCTGCGGCTGGGGCAGGATTCAGAACACGCTGACCCCCAGCTCATTTTATCATTAAGTCTTTTTTTTACTTTGAACATTTTTTTTTAAATTGAAAGCATAAATACATTAACCATAACGTAGCGCAGCCAGCCAGATTCTCTGTTAAACCCCATTCCAGAGGCAGCTGACAGTACTTACCAGCACAGACGTTAACTGCTCATAGCATGCCACCCCTGCCGCTTTTCTTTTGACCTTGAGCTGCGCTCAAACCACAACACGAGCTAGATGTGGCTCCAGTTCACTCATCCACTTAGTTCTGGATTTTTTCAACCCCCCAATCCTTAGGCCTAAACTGCTAAAAAAAATACAGCACTCCTTTTTTAAATGTTATCACTGCTGCTGTTTGCTGATGGCGGCTTATTTGTACATCGCTGCATACCAATCCGTTACTTGCAAGCAAAACTGACTGGGCCTATGCCTCCATGTCCTTGAAGGCCACTGCAGACCAGCTGTGCTGCCAGAAACATTCCTACTGCATCTGACTAATAACCCCGTCTGTCTTCAGGTTGTTGAGCTGGTGTCGAAAAACATCCGTACCAGAAAAGCATTTTAAGACCTCTGTGCTCCCAAAGCCCATCCTGATGCCACCGCAGTACACACATTTAACAGCTTCACCTACCACCACGCATCAGCATTATCTGTCGGTATGTTTAAACATTGCCACGGAAATCTGCACAGCACTTCCTAACTGTTCCCGGATTTCAAAAAGCACAGTCTTATTTCTGAGGCCACTCGGCTTTGAGCTTATAAAGAAAACTGGAAAAAAAAGAGGGAACATTTTATTGGTTTTGATCTAAATGCAGCACCGTGTTGTAAGAGACGCCTCTCAGACTACACGGTTAAGATGGCAAGTTGTGAGTACCAGCAGGGACAAGAACATGCAGCTCCCTTAAAACACAGCACTTCTTTTTTTCCTGAAAAAATACTGTTCTTTTTCTAAAAACATATTGGAGCTTTATACGCAGAAAATCGGGAGATTATTATTTCAGTGCTAGCATTGCTTCATATTTCCAGTTTTTAAATACTTTTTAATACTGTAATACTCATGACAACACTACAAAAAGCATAGCAGAACATCTCATTTCACTACAAATAACAATACCAGTTCTCCTCAGATGGAGCTGTAACAACTCTAATCTAAGAATTCTTTTAACAGTATGAAATTTTCACTGCCCCCCCTCAACACTGCTTACTTCAGCTGCAATAAAGACAAAGCACATGTTGTATTACCCTTCAATTCCACAACCTGAAATACACCATAAAAGAAATAATCCATCAGGATATACTTCTAAGGAAAAGTAATTACACAAGGCTGAAAGCTATGTTCAGTTTAATAATGTTCAGAGTTCGGGTTTTTGTTTTTCAGTTCTGGAATGACAAACTGCCTAGCAAGAAGTTTTCTGAGCAGAACAAGAAGGAACAGTTTAAGGCACTGAGTCAACTTTTAACGCTAATTCACAAGGAGGAAACTGGATGACTAACCAGAGAAATGTACCTTCCTGAAGACCCATTTCTATTTAACATCACCCATTAAAATAAATATGGCAATTTTTACCCGATATTCCCACAGATAAGAAGCATCCAGCCTGGATTTCAGCCCCAGGCTCTCCAAAGGCACTTGTTCAGAACAGCAGCTGTGCAGCACTGGCTGCACACAGGGCGCATGCCTTGCTTATGCATTCATCTCTCCCCAGGTCAGTTCTAATGACAAAATCAGGGCTACAGACAACGTGTTAGGTCACTGGTAAAGACTCCAAGGTGCATTAACTGAAGTGCTCCCTTGAAATTTTCTGGTTTTTTGCTCTAAACCAAGAATACAACATACATTTATACGGTCTATGGTAACACGAATGAGAATGATTTGTAGTTTGCCTAGTCTTTACATTTCTCTGCAGTAATAAGATCGTCGAAAACAAGAAGCTTTAACAAAGCTATTACCATTGGCATTTTTACATATATGCACCTGTGACAGCTAAATTGTAGCAAAAAAAAAAAAAAAAACGGTCAAATTGTATACAGATGCACCCTGTCTTTCCCAAACATACAAACAAAAAACCACTGTCTCAATAGGTGGTTTGTCAAAGTGGGAGTCTAGGAACAGGTTGAAACCAGACATGTCAACTGAAAAAAAAGTTACACTTGCCTTCGTCATCATCATCTTTGTCCTTCTCCTCCAGTGCTTGTTTATCCAACTGTTTTGCTACATCATCAAGAGCACCTTCCACTTCTTTGTCTGTGTCTTGTCCTGTTTGTAAAGTTATAACCACTTACAGTAAAATTATAGCTATACATTAGCGAACAAGAGCCCCAAATCTTTACCGAAACACAGTGCTATCCTCATCCTACAGCTACCAGAACAAGCCATGTGCAGGACCGCAGGGCCCTACAGGGACAGGGCCCGCTGCTGCACCTTGTGCCTAAAGGCGACCTTGCCCTACTACAGCCGATCACTTTTTTTCCGGCCGGGTAACCAGCCCGCCCGCCCCGCCGCGGCCGCAGCCTGCTGCCGTGCGATAACGCCCGGCCACCGCCGCC
>VXAV01003492.1:50774-107117 GCA_013399715.1 Alectura lathami
AGATGCTTTTTTTTTTTTTTTTTTTTAGGTGTTTTTTTTTTTTTTTTTTTTTTTTTAACCAGGCTCCCGGGTGAAGCCAGGCACTGGCTGGGGAGTTGAGGGAAGGGCTAAGTGCAGTCCAAAACATGCAGTAGCTAAGCAGCAGGACTTGAAACTCCATCCAGAAAGACAACAGAGAGACTCACCTCCTATTCTTTTTCTTCCAGGAAAGCAGCTCCCATTGCACCATTTTCCTAGCAAAAGAAGTGATGATCTTCAGGAAAAAGCTTCTTTCAGAGTATGTTATGTTTTCCTGTGTTGTTGTTTTCAAGTTGTATGCCGTCTCAAGAACTGGCATGGAATGGAGTGGGGGAGTTGTCTCTAACAGCTGCAGGTTAATCCTGGAAAGGGGGAGGAAGGAGGATTTGGGAAGTACATGGCCTACATCAGTCCTGAGAAGAGTTTGAACAGAGGGAGGTTATATTTGTTTTTCTGATTGTATTTCTGGGGCTGATGCCACTATTTTTGTGTTTAATACTCTACTTTCATACTCTTCTTCCTAGCTTAGGGCCAAAGCTCATAGTCCTTACTGAGCCCTAAAAATCCACTGAAGTCAGTGGGACAATCTTTCTGACTCAAGGTTTAACATCAGGCCAAAAGGCTGGATGTGGGCAAAGAAAAATGTTTCTTGTGTGAGAGCAGATGTATCTTACACACTGTAGAAGGAAAGCTACTGCCCGCTCACCAGTTGCTGGAGACAGAGGACAGTTGTACTTCCTCAGCCATCATCATCCATAGCAGTCACTGTGGGAATGACAGCTGTCACCAGATAATGTTTTCCTTAGCATGAGCAGGATAAAGGGCATCCTTGCTTCTGAAACTGCTCCTTCTCTTAAAACCCAGATGAAGTAGTTCAATCAGAGTGACAAAAGCAGATGAATAATTCACATTTAATGTTGTTTACTGTGGACTTCTTTCCACATCCCATGGTGATTTCTTTTTTTTCCCATCTGTTTGATTACAGCTCCTTTTTCTTTCAGTTTGATTACAGCCTGTCAGCCATAATCCAAACATCCTGGCATGCATCGGCTAGTGTCACAACAACGTCCTTTGGAGGCCAGACTTTAAAAGGACACAATGAGTGCTTCTGAGAAGATGCAAATTTCATCTGTCTCACTGCTTAAAGCTACCTTGAGAATCACAGAACATTGTTTGTGCCATAGCAAATGCTCATCAGCTTTCATGAGCAGATGTATGCTCTACATATGTATATAAATAAGTCAGTTTATTGCCTCCTCTGGAGCTCATTTGTTAAAATTACTTTTAAATGACAAGATTCAAATGATCAGAACAATCTATTGTCTGAACCTGTGCTTCAAAAAGACATCTTAAATTTCTGTGCTAAGGAGCTTGTATGAAAACGTGCAGATGAAAGCTAGAATGAGTTAGGCATGTACGCAGATATCTGCAGTAGGATGTGCTGCAGTGAGGGATGCCCCGACGACAGATCCCTGTGCCTTTGTGCAGTTCTGGTAGGGGATGGAAGGTTGCACAGAATCAGAGGTCACCACAGTGGTATCTTTGAAATCCATTTTGATCATTATGATAGAGTCAAAAAAACTATTTTGAATATATTTAATGTCATATTTAATGACAGTCACCGAGTTCACCTCCAGATGGAAGCAGTCTTCTTTTCCAGGTAACAAACAAACTGAGACATTATCTGTCACACAGAGTAGCAGTAGGCCGTATCTCATGAAGACACGGGTTTGGAGTGGTACGAATCTAAATGAACAAACACTGATACTTGGGTCTTCAGTTTTGTAATCAACTCCACATCATTTAATCCCGTAATATGTGGATGTATTCCTATTCATACAGTAGTGTTTCATGTAATATTTGAAGCAGATTTTCAAGGCCTCACACAGAAAGTAATGGCTTAATGTAAAAAACTTACACACTTTCTTTTCCACAGCCTGCTGACAAAACTGTCTTCCCCTGGAGTGCTCCACCCCCTCCTCATCTAGGGAGGAATGGAACCAATACTTACAGCTGCAGCGCTGGAGGCAGGACCCATTTATTTCTTTTATTTTCTTTCATCTTCAGAACATTCTTCTACCTCCCTTTTCCTCTCCACACATCCTCCTGTGTTAAATTGCAAACATTCATTTTGTTGTAGCTGAAAGCTGGAATGAAAGAGAGGGGCAAGAAGATACCACAAGAACTGTCCTCATATCTCAGTGTGCTCACTACAGATCCTCATCCCAGAAGCTTTACTCCCAGTTAATGGTGTTATCCCAGTAGTGGTGGCAGCAGGGAGGTTTCTGTGAACTATTTCTTTAGGCAAGCCACAAACAAATCCCGAGGTAGATGTGGTCAAGGCAGATTGGGACAGACGGGGAGGCGAGCGCCCAGAGCTGGCACCCTGCCACCCAGTGGGACCAGAGGGAGACAGGTGGGAACGTAACAGTGTCCTCTACGTCCTCCCGACTCCTTGAGGTGTAGTGCCTAACGTTCATTTCTGCTGACAACATTTCGTGCATTTAATGTATTTAACAAATTTTGAACTAGGAATCTTGAATGCTACATTTCTTTACATTTCGCAGTCATAGTCCAAAGCATACAGTGTCAGTGCAGATGCACCCTGGTTTGGCAGTGGCTGCACTGAATCGTCTCATGCTGCTCTGCGCAGGTATTTCTGAGCTCGATCTAGGAGTGTTGTCCTTGGGAGGAATTGTGGCTCAGTCTCAACTGTGAAAGGGGCACTGCCAGCCTGTCCACCTATGTGTGGGGCAGCAAAACTGTCTTCTGTGTCCTTAACTGTTGCTGCTCTCACTGAATGATCCAGCTGTTTTCTCTCCTCAGCCTGACTGAAGGCAGGAATCCCATCAGTACAGGGGAGCACACTGAAAGGCACGAAGACGGTTTCTTCAGTGATGATGCACAAAAAGAAAAATGCCCAGTTTCACATCAAGTATCTTGTAATTCCCTGTATAAAACCACTACAGAGGACTCAAAGATCTCCCAGACTGCTCTGGTCCCACAGGCAGATGAGGACTCGCCACTTAACGTGTTCAGTAAGTCTGCAGCTGCCAACATGTTGCAGGAACTTGGAGAGAAGTTGCAGCTCCTAGCTAGGCGTGAGACTGCTTTCCCACAGGGACTTGTGAATGTGCTAACCTACAGCTGGAGAGAACTCACCAAGGGCGCTGGTTCCTGTAAATGGCACCAGAAGTCACGGTCATACACAAGTGTGAGATCCAGGAGAAGCCAGGCCTCACGGGAGGGTCAGAACGGTGCTCTGGCATCCAAATGTGAGGAGCGTGAAATCACTGCCAGCAGGAAAGAGCGCTACAAGAAGAGCTTTGCCCTGCCAGCCTTCACTACAAAGGGAAAAATAAATCCTGAGACAACATCAAACACACCTCTAGAAAGTAAAGGTAACGCAGTGCTGTGTAGATGTGCTGGGCTGTAATGTTTGGCCACGGAGGGAAAAAAGCGCTTTCCGTTAAGTCCACACTCTCTGTTGGCTGCGTAGGCCAGTGTGCTCCAGCTTATAGCGTGATATACCGCAGTACTCTGCTAGGCATTGTTTGAGGAGATGATGAAATAGCTTTGCAGCTGAAGCAAGAGGTACAAACACTTAGAAGAACAAAGGCGGTGAAACTGGGCAATGTTTCAAGTCAGTCAGCAAAGCAGTTTTAGTCTGCTCTCTCAAGGTGAGTGATAGAGTCACAACATATTGCACCAGTAAAGAACATTTGCATCTAGAGCATTTCCTTCAGCAACTGTCAGTGATTCTCTGTGCTGAACCGTAGGCCAGGAACAAGCCTGTTCCAGCACTCTAGGTGATACTGCAGTCTTCTTCTTTAAAAATAAGAGAAACTTTGTTTTTAAAAGCAGGCTCACCTTTGCATGTGTGTTCCTAAGCACTGCACTCTCTTTCCTCCTGCCTAGCTCCTGTTGTGCAAAATGCTGCTGGCCAGCCACCCATCACAATCAGCTTCTCACTCTCATCCAGCAACTGTGAGGATGGAGGTGAGAGAAGCGGGCAGCTCCTCTGAAAAGCTGGTGTTTAGCAGAGGTCGTTAGAATTACAGTACCTGGGCATGCTGTTCTGGATGCCTGAATTTTGCCTGAACGGGGGCAAAATTGATGATCTGAAGTGAAGGACTGCTTACTCTGCCTCTTTTGTTGGATTCCTTTGAGAATATTGCCATGTGAAGAAAAAAAAAAATCATTTGAGCATTGTTGAAAGTGCCACAGAGACATCCAGCATCCTAGCATGGAAGAACAGCTCCATGAACCAACACATAGGGAGAGAAGGGAATAATACCCTCTGCTGTTGTTTCCAGAAAATGTGGAATCCAATTTCTGCTGGCTGTAACAAAGAAACAGCACGCCTGAACCATCTGGAAATGCTTTGCTGTAGTGTTGCATGTACTCAGTGTCACTGTGCTGTGAAGTTGGCAAGACCTTTCACCTTTAGCTTTTGTGCCCACAGGCAGCCTTTTTATTCTGCTCAGTGATCGCAGGATCGTTGGTCATCTTGATGGCGTGTGCTTCCCTCCAGCAGCCCACCAGGGGATCTGGTACTGTACAGTCAGGCAGCTGTTGGAGATTTCTTGATCACAAATGAAAGCCTAAAGTGTATATCTAAGGGAGATAACCAGCTCCCACTAAACCATGTCTACCTTTCCTGTCTTACGGGAGCATTACACTACATCCTTTCCAGCAGCAATCCTGTACCCATCTGACTGTAGACCAACTGCACAGTGAGCATAACTCCGGTGGCAAGTTGGACACAGTTCGTGTCAACACCTAACTTGGAATTTATCTGAGTAGTGCAGTTTTCTGGACACCTACCTTCTTCATAGACATCATTCTCTGTTTTTCAACTGAAGGCATCCAGAATACATGTTGCCTCTTATTATATTCTTCAAGGAAAGGAGTCTGCTTTAGAAGACAAGTCTCAAAGCTACAGCACTATATCCTCATATGAATGAACCTTGCTTTCCACGGAACAGGGCTCACATTAACATTAGTCTTTACTTACGCATCTCTTTCTAACCTCTCATTCTGTTCCTCTAGGTTTGATTTTCCAGCCCTCTGAGTCAAGGTCTGAAGATGTTCATCAGAAGCTGCTTTCTGTGAGGACACTGGAGAGGCCTGAACAAGTTCAAAACCAAATGTAACAAACTGAGATTTTTACTTCCATAAACAAAGCTAGAATATAGGGCAATGTCGTTACAAAGTAGAACACAAATGAGGGCAGACCATTTAACCAAAGCAACACACTAGTCTGAAGAGTGGTGCTGCTTGGAAAACTCTCAGAGTGCAGCTCGGTTTGCCACTATTCATGAAAGGGAAACATACTTTTATTTTTATTACTGGTAGAGGAAGACAGGAATCATCTCAACAGAGACATTTTCAGGGATTAGTGTTGAGCCAACATATTCTGATTATGATTTATCTGCAGATAAACTTCCCAGCAGTTGTGAAAGCCTGTTTGATTATCTTTTGCAACACAAACCATGGCCCATTTAAACTGTTTAGCATTATGATAATATGCTGTGGTCTGGAGCTTGCTGCCTTGTTAGAGCCTGAGAAAAGACTTCCATAAGATACTGTGGCCAGAATCAGGCCTGCAGACTTCTTTATGCTGCTGACACTTAAACATTCTATTTTTATGTAGCCCAAGATGGCCTTACCACCTGGAGGCTCACCACATAGAATTGGCCATGTGTTGAAAATGTATGGAAGCCTGCAGATTTATCAGTCATTCTTTCAGTACCATGGATGGGTTATGGCCACTGCTTTATTCCCTGGGGGAACTGAGTACCCCAAAGTCCAAGAGAACAGATTCCACAGCAAAAACTGGAGTTGGCTTTACTTGACCAACCTCCGTCTGCCTCCAATAGCTATATAATGTGACTGCAAAACAAAACAAAAGAAACAATCAAGCTTAATATTTGAGGCTTATGCTGGAAACATTGTATGTACTGATCCTTTAAATGAGCCTGTTGTCTTCTCACCCACGAGACATACCACGTCCTGTAATTACTCCTTTTACAGAGCAGCCTACAGTGTATCTGTTATTTATTCTTCCCACCTGTGGGCTTTGATATAGCCCGGCCTGCAGCTGTTAAGAACAGACAGAGCTCCTTCAAACACTGAGCATACATTTGCTTGTCTCCGGCACAGCTGTTCTGGGCCTACCACATTGCTGTTCTCAAACGCTCTGCAGTCAGCTGCCTTAATCACCTAATTGAAATAGGGTCCTAGGGCCTCCCAACAAGCAGGATGTTCCCTTTCACAGGATCTGAGCACGTTTTCTTTGCAGCTTTTGCAGGCCCTGTTGGCCCATCGGGTTGGAAGTCAAATGATGCCCCTCACACTGCAGTACCCTGATGCTATCACCAGATTCCTGTGCCAATGCCATGGGAGTTGGCTTAGTGTTCCTGAATAACTGTGCTTAGCCTTGTCAGCAAAAAGTTTAAACTGAGCAACGTTTAATGGCAAGATTTAAACAGCAAGAAATATTGGCTTGAAGACAAATTGTTGCTTTGATTTCTATCAGCTAATGTTTTACATAATTAGCTTTCTTCAGAATTGACCAGCTTGTGCTCTTTTTTTTTGCTTTGATGGATTTATTTGCCTAGTGCTACTATGATGACCTGCATGTTTTTTATAACTGCTTAAAGAGGAAAAGTACGCATGCATGCACTCATGAGTAGACAGTTTGACTAGATGGTCTTAGAGGTCTTTTCCAACCTTAACAGTTCTATGATATATGCATGTAAAACAGTACACATGGAAAGTCTGATTGAAAAGGAATCAGGGCTAACTACCTGTCTGCTAGGTTTGGGCTAATTCAGACAGCCTCAAACTCTGTCTCTATGCTTCTTTCTCATGATCAGTGCAGAGACTGAAATAGATATAAAAGGAAATCTAGGTAAGAATTAAAAAAAAATATTTTAGTGTTGTTCTTCCTCCGGAGTGAAGTAAACAGCAGGAAAAAAGAAGACCACCCTGGGTGCATGTAATCCAGGATGGTGAAGGTGAGCTAAAAAAGCAGGTGGACAGACTTGCAGCGGGGTACAGGCCCTCACGGTCAGTGGATCTCTGTCTTGCCCATGTGTAGGGGGCTGGTGCACTCAGTCCTGTTGCAGCTTAACCACAGTGACTTGTGTGATGTGGCAACTTATTTGACTCCTTTATATCCGAGAGTTGTGTGTAATAATTATCATGCAAAAGTTGTTACATTAATGTTTACAAAACTCCTCGGGATTTTCATGTGAGAAATGTTTAGAAAATTGCAAAGCTGCAAAGAGGTTCTGATGAAAGATTATTGAAGAAAGAAACCAGAATTCTGCCATTCAGGCTGACTGCTTGGGGAGGGAAATGGGAGATCAGCAGGTTCTTCTGCTCGAAGTAGAAAGGAGGAGATCTAGAGAACAAGGATGTGGGCACATTTTACCCATAATGTAGCTGCAAATACAAAACTAATGATTTGCTAAGGTAACTGTAAGCGTACAGTAGCTGAGACTTTAAACCAGAATTTTTCACCCATGATTCATGCTGGCCATGCTGATCAGTAGGAAGTCTGAACCTCCACACTTGACTGCACCTCATGGGCTGAATCCATTGATAAAGCAGTGAAATATCTGTAGTAAATTCAGCATCCGATGGGGCTATTGGCTGTTTGTGAGGCTGCCTCAATTCCTAGCTGAATTAGTAGCCCTGATGATTTCTGTCTCAGCTGAGAAACTAGCATATCAAGATATGCTTTCTACTTAGGTCAAGCTTCATTCGAAATCGACAGAAGCCTTGCCTGAGGATTCTACTTAGCAAGAACTAATCAGAGGAATATTTTTTTCCTCGTTCATAAACAGACAAGAGCAAGCATCCAAGCTGAAAGAAGTCAGGTTCGACAAACCAATTGTTCTATTGCATTATGGTGATTACAGGGAAGAAACTCTCCCCAAGACACAGAAGGTTGGGGCTGGCAGGACTGTCACACCAGAGCTGCCATATGGCAAACCACAGATCCCAGTGGTCAAGAAAGCAGATACAGCACAGAGAAAACTGCACTACAGGCTGCATGATGGCTCGTCTTATATTTAATAGCCTTTCTGCTTACACAGCTCATGAGATTTCCAGCGAGAGTGTGAGAGGCAGGGGGAGGACTTCTACAGCAGAAGACTCACACTTAGTGTGTAGCTGAATATCTTCAAAAACCCAGCTATGTGTAAAAGAACAAGACATTATTCTCTTGACTTGTTACCAGGCTCTATTCATACGGTACCAGAGCTATAGCCAAGTAGTCAGACAATGACAGCAAAGGCCAGTATGTGTCAGGTGGGTTGACATGCCTCAGAAAACAAGTCCAGAGTGAAAAATGCAGTTATAATTTAGTAGCATCAGACTGCAACCCATCTGGAGTATAACCTTCTCTTGAACAAAGATCACTTTATCAACAGCAGTCATCAAACTGGGTTAGGAACAGTCCTGTGCAAGGCTGTCACAGGGAAAACCACAGAAGATAGCACGCTTCATAAACATACTTCTGAGTCACACATTGCTCCTGCCAAGGTCACTTTTGGCTTGTGCCAGCAGGAGTTCCCTGTTACACTGTATGAGTTTCGTAGGGCAGGTGGGTTTTGTACTGAGAGCTTTGCATGTCCTCCGTCACTCCCAACCCACTTATTAGAGGAAGGAGGTAGCTGGGCTGGTAGCTTCACTTTCTCAGATGCACCTGGACCCAATACCCAGTTTTAGAGCTGATGGTGTTCTCTGCATGCGTAAGTAACAGAAGCCATACAGCTGGAGAGAAAATAAGTGAACTCCTTGACTCTCATTTCAGCTATCCGTCTGAACATCTTGCAGTTTGCCAGAATTGCTGCAATCTGCCCTGTGGGGGGCTGTACACCAACATATTCAGCCTTCCTCCAGATCACTCTGTAGTAGGAACCTTCACCCCTTTTGGACATGGCAGCATCTGTCTTCCTAGCAGGTAGGCAGGTGCACTACAAGCTGTTGCTTGGTGCTGCAGGTTAGAGCAGAGAGCATGAAGCTATACAAGGATCTGAGCAATGTTCAGACCCAGAATGGACATGAGGAAGGCCATATGTTGTGCAACACAAGTTTCTTACTGTTGCTCAGTCATGTCTTGGTTGGGTGTCTGACAGCAGGTTGGGTTTATGTCGGTTGGTTGTTTTTCATCAACCCTTTTCACTCAAAAAATCAAAGCCAGGCACAGCCCTGGCTGACCAGACTTTTGCTCAGACAGACACCATGGAGAGTTTGGCATTAGAGGAGATTGGCATCTACATGTGTGGAAAGATGAAAAACACCCCTTCCATGTCTCCTAGAGGTGAAGGAACCTGTCCCCTCTATGATTCCCCTCTCAAAGTCACATGCCACCATTTGTTCAACAGATCCCGAAGCACTGTTATCTACACGCTGAGCTAGAGAGAAGTCACTTGGAAAAATGAATTGCTGACTTGTGGCACCAGCGCCGTGAGGACAGGATGCACTTTGGCTTACTGGAAAATACCACACACGGAGGGGACAGCAGGCAAATGGGAGCCAGCCCTCTGGCTGCCCTGAATGTGCAGCAGGACGTGTGGATGGCTACTGCACGCAGGCAAACTGCAGACATCCTCTCCCCCGCCGCTTGGTCATGGCTCACAATGCAGTGCATTATATAGGTTGTAAAAAAAGCTGATCGTTCTGATTCTCTGCGTAACAAGTAATTGCTTTAACTTCTTGGAGAAATTGGAGGCACTGGCCTAATGTGGAATAGTGCACACACAACAGAGAACTGACATCTTTGTGCCTGTCCACCACCGACTGTCTGCAAAGTTGTTTAGTCCCTCCTGCTAGTTAAATGTGTCTGAGGGGCTTCTCAAGGTCCCTTCCAGGTCTGTTTTGTATGGTTTGTTTGTAACAGGGATGGTAGGTAAGCCTATAATTGTATTCAGTAGATCTGAATTAGATGCATGTTTTAAGGAAGTTCCTTTAAAAAGTGTTTCTTGTGGTTTGACATTTTCATCTCGATTCTATTTCTTTTCCTGGGTTTTCATTTATCCTCCCAGATCTGTGTTACACCATCTTGAAAAACAATTGCAAGGATGTGTTTGGATACTCATCCTTCTTCACAGCTTTCTTTCTTTTGTGGGTGGGTCGTGTGTCTAGGGGAATGCTTTTTTGGAGCTGTGTGGAGAAGGATTTTTCAGGTCTTGTATAAAAGGGCCACCAAAATGATCAGAGGGCTGGAGCACCTCTCCTATGAGGAAAGGTTGAGGGAGTTGGGATTGTTCAGCTTGGAAAAGAGAAGGCTCCGGGGAGACCTCATTGCGGCCTTCCAATACCTAAAAGGAGCTTACAGGCAGGAGGGGGACCGACTTTTTACACAGGTGGATAATGGTGGGACAAGGGGGAATGGGCTAAAACTGAAAGAGGGGAGGTTTAGGTTGGACATCAGGGAGAAATTCTTTGCTGAGAGAGTGGAGAGGCGCTGGAACAGGCTGCCCAGAGAAGCTGTGGCTGCCCCATCCCTGGCTGTGTTCAAGGCCAGGCTGGATGGGTTCCTGGGCAGTTTGATCTGGTGAGCTAGTGGCTGGCAGCCCTGTCCACGGCAGGGGGGTTGGAACTAGATGATCTTTGAGGTCCCTTCCAGCCCAAGCCATTCTATGATTCTATGATTCTATGAAAAGGACTTTGAAAGGAGTTCAGGGTCCTCATTGCTAGTGAAAGGAGCTGGCCGTTGTTTATAAAAAAAGTCTAGGAATCAAAAAAAAAAATTTTTAAGAATTATTAATGAAGATTTAATACCAAACCCACCAAATGATCCTATACTGGCAAGCCTTACATTAAAGAAAAGTAAGCAAAACTACAAAGAAAATAACAGGTGTGGGCCTAAAAGCTCAGGATTCCTCATGCTTCGTGCTTCATTCTTGTTAAAATATATATATTAATTTTCCAAAACCCAGTGGAAGCTCAATACATCTTTTGCTAAGGACTCAAATTCAATATTCTACAGTTAAAATCTGAGAGAACCCAGCGAACGTTGAACCATCCCTTGTACTTTAAACCCCCAAATTCTCTGCTCCCCTGTGTGCAGGAAGACCTCCCCGCCAGCACATAGGTTCCACTGGAAAAACTGTTTCGGCGACAAGAGGACCTCTTCCTGTATGACAAAATTTGTGTCTTCTCTGCAGCATGCCACGTGTTATTTCCTTGTGGGTAGATAAAAGAAGCATCAGAATACACATTGCTCATAATAAATATTAAGGATAAAGACACAAAAAATGTTCCTGAGGCTTGCCAACTGCGGGCTAATACATTAATGCCATCTACATGCCATTTTACTTTGCTTCTTCCTTTAAACTTACAGTAGAATTTGAACTGTTTTCGAACTTCTAGGACTGCAGTAGCAGGTGGAAATGGCGATAAAATCACACCATTTGACTCCAGCGTCTTTTTCTCTTGAGTTATTAGAGAATTTAACCCTACTCTTTTGTCTGTAGCAAAAGGATAATAATTTATACCTTCCTCACAAGCCTCTAGCATGAGAAAAGCTGGATGAAGGAGTGGATATGCAAAGTGGCTCTTTAATTACAGACTCTTAGATCAAAGAGAGATTCTTGGATTGTTTAAAGTTTTACTGAGATACACCTGGAAAAACAGGTTTCACATTTCTGCCTGTTTACAGCAACACCTTAACAGTGGTGTTTAATCAGGAAGGAGGTCTGCTGACTAACAGAGACGGTGAAATGGCCTCGGGATGGCAAGCTTGCCCAGCCAGTTATAGCGCAGGTAATCTTCATTCCTTTGCTTTTCTTACTGCTGTTCTTACCTCTTTTTATTTCCCCCCACATCTCTGAGTCTCTCTGGGGTGTCTGAATTGCAAGGAACACAAAGCTTACAGTTCTTCTTCTGTAGCACACTTTACAAAGAATGGTTTTCCCTCTTTTTTACTCCTGTTGCTCCTTAGGGGGAAGAAAGAAAAGCAGATTGCCTAGAACTTTGTAACTCAGGATTTCAACAAACAAGAAGCCTGTCCTCCATGCCAGGTGCATTTTGGAAGAGTCTTTTCTGGGCTTGTGAACACGAACACACTATTTCTCCCTTCTTTTGGGCGTGTCCAGCAGCAGGCAGTTGTTTGCCTGACATCAATCCTGATGCAGCTCCCACTGAAGCTCACAAAAAGCCTTCCACTGCTTTGTAGTTGCCAAATCTGGGCCTAACATGCTGCAAAAATACCAGAAGTCAAGGTAAAGCATCTGCAATCCACATCAGTAAGCGTGCCTTCAGGCACAGAGGTTGTAAAGACACACATTTTTTGGGCTGGGCCAGGTGATTTTTCTTTCTGGCTACAGCAGCATGCTTGGTATTTTGTGCAAGGCACGTGTAAGACCCTGGCAGAATGACAGGCAGCCAAACACGTAACAGGTTTTCTTTACTTGGCTCACACTACCCAGGCGGGCAGCTGGTTTGAAGGAGTAGCTTCAAACAAACCAATGGCAGTGGAAGTCTTTCACCTGCTATGACTGTTCCCTGGGTTTCATATTTTCTGTATACATGCCTTGTTTGTTCTCTAAGGTCTCCAAGAGTCTGAGACTTCTGAAATGCAATGCTGCAGGTGCGGTTTTAGCTTTTATAGAGCATATAAAGACTGTGTCAGATAATTATTGACACAGTTTGAAATATCAGGTGCAGATTATGGAACGTCAGTTCACCGTGTGCTGTAGCAAACTGATGTTCTTCAGGAGTCACATGAAAATGGATGTGAGTGTAGTAAAGCTGTGAGTATCTGCAATATAATTCTTAGAATGGGTGGGAGTGTCAGAGGTTGGAAGCAGGTGGAGCAAGCTTCCATTGGAAGATATGAAAAGGGGTTCCAAGTCCCCTGCGTGGTGTCACCAGGGCATTTTTCATACTCTGTGTGCACAGACGATGCTGAAGGCTTTAGCGACCATTATTTCAGAGAATTACATCCTATGTGTCAAAATGCGGGTTCTGTTACTGGTGACTAAACAGCCCCAACGCTGCCGACTCTCACCAACAGCAGTAGCTACAGGGCGAGCACAGGCTGAGTCCATCCATGTCTGACTCCACAGCTTCTCTGCCTCAGAAGAAGCAGACACTTTCCTGAGTGGTTTGAAACGTTTCTCATGCCTTCCTGATACACAGCATCGCCTTCCAAATCATGCACATCTCAGGAGGTTTGCTTTGGGCAGGAGTCATCCAGACCAAGGGCTGGGGGCTCTCTCTGTCCACACTTCATATGCTAGAAGCTAACTGTGCAGGGTCCAGGTGAGAGGGACAGCCCTAAAACTTGTTTGTAGAGTAACTCCGATCATTCCCGTCACCATGACCAACTGCCTTGGGTAACTAACCCACTGAGACTTCGCTTTGCCTCATCCATCCCCATAAATATGAAGACTTGGTGGAGTTAGTAAATCTTCTTTTTCGCCCGTTCAGGTTAATTAATACATCACGGTGAAGATTGCAGGGTGCTTTGCAATTAGCTTGGTCTACAAGTGGCAACATGAAAGCGTGTGCTTGTCTTTGTCTCTGCTGCAGGGCGCGGCTTGGCCGCAGCTGGAAGAATCAGTATGTTGTAACTGCTGCAGTATTGCGCTGTATCTGGAATTGATGAGCTTTCCTCTAAAACACACTTCCCAACGTAAGCGCTAGGAGCAGTGCCACAGAGCGAGCAAGTCAGAGACTAAACAAACTCCAGTGGATTTATGCCAGGGTCCACCTGCTGTAGGTCTGGCCCAAAAGGACATGGCTTACCATGTGCTATTTCTGCTTTTTTTTTTTTTTTTTTTTTTTTTTTTTTTTTTATTTTTTATTTTTTTTCTTTTTTAACCTTTTNTAATTATTTAATGTATTCCCTGTTAACACTTTTGGTGATCAAATCCTTATCAGCCTATATCCAGTGTTTACTCTGTAGGCACAGCTGTAACACTCACATGTTCATTTTTGCTCAGAAAGGACAGCTACGCATTACCTGTAATTTATCTAGAATTCTGCAGCCTACTAGAGAGAATACTAACTGCATTGACTCATCCTGCTGTGGGGTGGTTATAATTTTTTGTGCAGCAGATTGAACGAAGCCCTAAGAAATCCTGATCCAAACCTTCCTTGTCTTCCCTTCTGTGCAGCGAGCTGGCTATCCAGCTAGGCTGGTCATCTAGCCAAAGCCCGACACCTCCATGGCAAATGCTCTCTTGTAGTTCCACGTTGGGTTGAAACACACTGTTGTTGCAACAGACTTTTTGTGTGATTTGGGTGTCAGGAAATAGATAGTCATGAAACAGTAGTTGGAAAGGCAGAAGAAATCTATCAGCCAAGTAAAACAAAAACAAAACAGGCAACGCTTGTTCAGAGTTAATTTCCTTCTTCCTGTTATATATGTAGGTATTTAGTCTAGAAAATGTACAAACATACATTGTGGGTCTGTTAGAGGCATGTATTATACATATTATCGATTTCAAAAGAAATTCAGATTAACTCCTAAACTTCTGAGAAATTAGATTTGTCAGATTTTAAATGGCACTTTGTAAGACTGTTTCACTATGTGTAGCTCATAGGCTTAGATGTTAGAATGTGGCCCATGGGGTAACTACAACGAGCATCACCATCGTTAGCAAAAAACTCTGACTTTGCAATCATGCATATTTCTGCTCATGTGGGAAACGAAACATTCTAAAAGAGGGAAGATAAAAGTAGTGAGTGAACATATTCAAACCCTAACCTATTCTTCATTTGTTTGGAAACAAAAATCACTCAATCTATGTTCCATAAGACAGACTGCAGATTTTTTAAGTGTGTCAGTTCTTTGATTAGATGAGCACTCCTAATACACTGTAATTCCTCTGTAACACTGGGGTGAGAAACAACATCTTATTCCTTCTTATTCTAGAAAGGCATGGGCCATAACAAAAAAAGAACTACCCTTGAGGCCTTGTAAGACTGCCGTCTGAAGTGCCACCAGAACAACTCTTCCTGAGTTATCTTTCTCCAGTGGCATTGGAAGGGTCGCTGCTCTGAGGGGCTACAAGGAAGCAGGGAGAACTGGGATGGCAGGGCTACACCAGGACTTTGGGCTCATTCACAACCCTGAGAAGGTATTTAGGATTTATACAGTTATCAGTTCTGACTTCTTTACACCTAAAACATTCCTTAACTCATCACTGAGGTGGAGAATTTCAACTGAAGACGATTTGACTTGAAATAGCTGATGTAGCAGATTCCACCTGAAGAAATGTTATAGAAAAGATACGGCAGACAGCCAAGGCCTGAGTCAGGGNGGCCTTAGTCAGGGACAAACTGTGTCTTCAGCTACCCTGCTGGCACGGGGAGTGTCAGTAACAACCTCTGAAGAAGGTATGACCAGGAGCTCTTACCGAGTCAATTTAATCCGATTATGGGTCTCTGCTCTCTCAGACTCAGGATCGTCTTATTTAGAGACACCTCAGTCCCACCAGGTGGGACTGAGTATATGGTACTCTGCAGTCTTACTGTCCTCCTTCCTCCAAGCACATTTATTTCTCTTTAATCACTGCCGGGCCAAAAGAACTCATTATTTTGAAAGGTCAAACTTTCTTGGAAATGAATATAAGAAGGTGACATTTGCTTACATCAGAATATCGGCTGCAGTGGGCGGCGTATTACAAGTGCACTTTGTTAGAATGTGGCCCATGGAGTAACTACAACTAGCATCACCATCATCAGCAAAACCCCTGACTTTTAGGTAAATCAGCATTTGCCTTTGTACTTCACCCTTTGTTTCATATTCATGAAAATTTCTTTACCCTGCATTTTGAAGTTACGAAGTGCTTTGCAGTTATAGTCAGCAAGAATCTCGCTCTGTGTATAATGAATACAAATCAATCATTTTCTCTTCCAAAAATCAAAGTGAACGCTCTTAAAGCAATTAAAATAGCTGTGCTTTTTTTCAGTTGTCAGCAATCCAAATAATTAAAGACACTACACTGTAAAAGCTCACAAAACAACAACTATTTAAATACCCCAGAAGAAAAAACTGTGAATCATAGCTGAAGTGCTGAATTCTCTCTTTACAGCCTGTTAAGCATGCTGGGTATTTGTCTTTCTTCAATTGATAGATTCTAAGACTGGTAACATTTTCGAGAGTTACCTGAGTTCCGTTAGTGGCCGCTTTCATACCTGTGTACACTCACTGTGGAGGTTCTTTGCCCCACCAAGAGCCCTCCTGCCCTAGCCATGGTCTTCACTGTGAGGAGCTGGACAGCAGACAGAACCCGTGTCCTGCTGCTGGCTTTACCTAGAGGTAAAGCAGTTAATCCCTTCCACTCTTTCTGCCCTAAGAAAGCATCACAAAATCGGAGCTCTTTAAAACCAGCCATACTGCCACTACCTGCCACTCTGCAGTTCACCTCTGGTATTTTCATCTACGGTTTCCACCAGGAGAAAATTCTGGTCTTTAAAGCTGAGATAATTTGGACAGAGGAAATTCTTCTGATTCTTGTCTCTCTAGCCATCAAAACCATTCAGCCACAGAGACGTTGTGTTAGTGTCTTAAGAAAGGGCTAGGTAAAATCTAAGGTACAGGGATAAATCTGAAAGAGGAGTATCTTCAGGCAGCAAGTAGAGAGGCGGGTGTTAGACTGTTTTATGCAAGAAATGAATGAAACCTGTCATAGAATGAAAAAAAAAAAATTCAGTCTTTACTGGAGATAATCCTACAACTGTGGAGAAACGTGGGCTGTCTGGTGTCTAGTCTAATTTAAAGAATTAGGGAAACAAAAATAAAACCATAGCAGTCTCGCCATAGCTACTTTCTGGCTGAAAAAAAAATCACAAGGGGCATGATATTGAAAATGTTTATTTTTTATGTAAGAGTATTTTATTTAAGGCATAAAGAAGGAATTCTGTGTGGAATTAATTTTATATTAACCCAAGCTTACATTTATATTTTTCAGATGGGCTTAAATTTCTTAGTTGTTAATTTTCTTTTCCTGTAGTTACCAAGAACTCTTTCAAACATGCACTGAGGGATGACATGCTGTTTGTAAAATGCTATTACATATGTCCATCCAGCTGCTACTATGCATGTTCAGAGCATTTGTTCGGGATGAAAAGGTTTAAGCAACTCTAGATGCAGTGAGAAATACAGCAGTTGTTTTTTTTTTTTTTTGTTTGTTTGTTTGTTTTTTGGCATAGTGCAAAGTGATATCTTCTTCGGCTGCTAAAGTCAGGAGTTGTTAGAGTTTTCCTTAGCATCTTCATCAAAATGCTAACATTTGTCTGCTCTGCTTTTCAGTACGTATAGTCTCCTTTGTCCAGGCTAGAAGAAGGCAGAATTCACTACTGCAGCTATTCTCTAGTGATGGCTAAGTCAGTTTAAAAAATTATTTTTAAATTACACTTTGTTCCATCCATATCTCATACTCAGAAGGTGCCCGTATCTCTGATGCGTTTGATGGTGTTGTGTCGGTGTGAGCACATCTTCCCTTTGTTTTTCCACTAGTAATTTTTAAAAGTTGGCAGAACTGTTAGTGAAAAATGAAGCTCCAGAGGCGACTGTAAGCCATGTGAGTGACATCAGTGCAACCAGAGAACTAAGGAATGTACAGCAGAAGGTCTGGCGCATTGCGGATGACTGGCTGCACTATTACCAAGCAGCCCTAGGTCAGGCACGGGCAGAGGACAGCGGGGTTTGGTTGTCTGAGCTTGGTTCTGTCTCAGCATGTACCAGAGTAGAGTAAATAGTTCCTCGAAAGTCAGCCCCGGACTGGCCATCAGAGAATCCACGCACTGTTTACTTGAACACTTAACTAGACAGAAGGCTTAGAGGAGAAAAAAGTGTGTAGCAACCGCAAACCTCTTTTGGAGACTGTTGCTCTGTGTTCATTAGGTACCACATGTATGTGGACTGTCTGGTGACGTAATGCGCTGTAAGTACATATAACCCCCGACAGCGTGAAAGCCAGGTCTGGGCAGAAGGCTAATGTAAGCTTGGTTGCAGCCTTGAAATTGAGGGAATTAAATTGATTTAGAGAGCTCCTGCTGGTGCATTATTACCTGCCATGGGAATCATTCTGAGTACGTGATGCATAAAAGTCTCCTTAATAATACAAACAAAATCTATAAGCATATGCTCTTGTTTACTGAACAGTTCAGTAAAATTGGCACTGCCTGAACTCTGGGTCTTTCCTGATTAATTTAGCAAAAGGTGCATTGCAAATAATGGAACACTTCTGTGGGGAAGGCAGACTGAGCATCACCATGTTCCTTATACAGGATTCATTTTCCCTCTTCTGGATCATTCATTTTTTTTCTTGTGACTGCAGTCTGTCCGCCAGAGGCCTGCCAACCTGCCATTTAGTTACACCTAACCCAACAGTCAAGCTCTTGTGGAGGGCAGGAAGAGGGAAGTGTAAGAGGGTGAGGATCAGATTGAAGATCTATCATGTGAGTGAAGACTTCAGCCTTAGCAGGTCAGGAGAGGTGATTTTTCCCCTCTGTTCAGCACTGGTGAGGCCACAGCTGAAGTTCTGTGTGCAGTTCTGGGTTTACCAGTACAAGAGAGACATGTTGCTACCAGAGAGCGCCCCATGAAGAGCCACCAAGGTGACTGAGGGACAGGAGCACCTCTCCTGTGAGGAAAGGCTGGGAGAGCTGGGACTGTTCAGCCCAGAGAAAGCTCAGGGGAGATCTCATCAATGTCTACAAATACCTAAAGGGAGGGTGCAAAGGGGCCAGGCTCTTGTCAGAGGTGCCCAGTGCCAGGACAGGAGGCAGCGGGCACAAACTGGAGCACAGGAGGCTCCCTCTGAGCACCAGGCAGCACTGCTGTGCTGTGCGGGTGACGGAGCCCTGGCACAGGCTGCCCAGAGGCTGTGGGGTCTCCTCCTTGGGGGTCTCCAGAAGCCACCTGGACGTGGTCCTGGGCACCCTGCTCTGGGGGTCCCTGCTGGAGCAGGGGCTGGACCTGATGGTCCCAGAGGGCCCTGCCAACCTCAGCCATGCTGGGATTCTGTAGTTTGGTGATGAACTTTTGCTATTATTTTTCCAGTTTGGATCACACAGCAGTTGAGTTGCAATTACAAACACACAAACACCATCAGCTGCCAAATCAGGGGCACTAATCTCAGCAGTGGTGGTGTATTTCAGGAATTAACTGCAAACGTGTTCAGAAAATATCTGACCTTCCTCTGCGGCCCTTAAGGAAAGGCGCAGCTCAGCCCGCAGATTCTCTCCTGGTTACCTCTGTTATGCAGACATCGCAAGGGAAGAGGAAAGAGAACAGCCAGGCTCCCAAGTCAGAAGGTCCTCTCCCACATCAAAGGAAGCTGACTCCTCCGTCCAGCACGCAGCAGGAGCCACACTCTTATCCTTTCAGGTAATGAGGGGGAGAAGAGGAGGAAATGAAACTTATCCCCCAAGCCACTAAATGATTCTTTCATAATTGCTTACTTATGCCATATAGGAAAAATTTGCATTCTTCTTCCATATTATTAGTTGTACTTTGGAGCCTTCATGTATCCTGTATGGTACTGTAAAAAAACAACAACAACAAACAGTAGTTGGGAAAGTTTGGAAAAATACCTAGAATAGATCTGTAAGTGCTATTTCAGCAAGTAAGATTAGCTTTTTATTATTATTATTTTCAGTCACCTTTGTGACAGAAGCGTCCAACAAGGTCTGTTTGTGTGCAGTGCTTCCCTTTACCAGCAGTTACAAGGATGCAAACCCTGTGTGTCATGCACCTGCATGATGCTCTGCTCTTCCAAGCGCCATCTCCTGCTGTTTGTAACAGGGAAAATCTGAGCTTCCTGCTCACTTGCTGAGAGCTTGCTTAGAGCTGTAACTATGCTACTTCGTTTCACTTCTTAAAAATACCTAAGGGAAGTCAGAGAAATTAAGGAAGGTAATAGGAATAAGGATTCCATGGTAAGGAGGTCTAAGTTAGGACTGGACAGTGATGGCTGCAGTGTAAACGCTGATGGCAGCAGTGTGCCAGCAGCTCATTTCTGGGTATGGTCAAGTGTTTCACCCGTGCCTCCAAGCCTTTACACCACTGTGTAGGATGCATTGCACCTGGAGCAAAACCAGCAGTAAACTGTCAAACTGATGGAATCCCCACCTGTCATTCACCCTGTGCCCGCAGTTTCTCGTAACGGGAAAACAAGGTGACACAATTCCTTACTGTATTTTTGGTGGCTCAGCATTCCCTTGTGTCTTTGAGGCCGGTTTGCATTTATTGGTAACTTTTGTACGATGAACAGCAAGAGAGCTATTTCACAAACTCAGCAATGTCTGAAAACAAGCACAACTAAAGGAACAAAGTACTTCGACTTTCCTGTGACTGGCCTGCAGCTCAGCCAATAAGGAAATACCGTCAAACTCAAGTACTTCATTATCAGTACTGGCATGCTGAAACTGTGATGTTGTTTTACATAAACGTGTACCTAAAAACCAAACTTTTGTATATTCTCCTGCTCTCCATGAGATTGCTTATGTTCTCTTTTCCCTGATCTATTTAGTTTAGATTTATTTCCATTTCCCTTGAGTTTCCTCCAGCACAATGTATATACAGCAAACATCTGACTCAGGCCTGTGCTCCTCTGTTTCAATGCTTTTCTCCTGGCACAGCCATTTAGGGATCCATCGAGAGTCTCCAAATACGGTAACAATCTTTCCATTAGCTTCAGAAGGCTCAGGGGAGGCTTGTGGGCTTTGGAGTAATTTTTTTTTCTTTCTTGCTGGACAGGAACAAGCTGTGGGCTACATCCCAGACTGCTTGTCCTGCTGTGCTTTGGAGAATTGTGATGGGGGAGGAAGGGAGGACATGCAGCTGTCGTAACCGTCGGATCCCCTGCGTGTCAGACCTGGAGTATGACCGCCTCGTTAACAACCTGGTGGCCTTTAAGGAGCAGATTACAGTGGTCTGTGACTCATCCTCCTCACAAGCAAAAGATCCTAGTGAAGACCAAACAGAGCAGCTGTATGAAAGAATGAGCAAAGACAGAAGTATGCCTTGTGCTCAGGTGGGCTTTAGTAGACAGGAGACCGTTTTTCCAACACGTGGTTGAAAACTTCAAGATTCTTTGTGGAATAATTTCCTGTTCATCTGGTTGCTAAAATATCTGAAAAGTGGTTTCCCTGGGAACTCCTAACTCGCATCAATTCCAAATATGTGTTCTACAGGAAATTTAATATTTAAAAAAAAAAAAGGGAAAAAAGTCTAGAAATCCTAGATTTTCCCACAAAAAGGACATTTCAAAAGAAATTGTTTCTGAAAACAAAATATTACTTTGATTCGTATCTTTGAGGATGGAGTAAATCACCATCCCCAGCTTAGATGAGTCTCTCATATTGTTCTTTCTTCTGGAATATCTGAGGGTGCAACCCTGACTAATCGCTGGATGTAGGACAGGAATCTCAGGCCTTATTTTAAAAGCCCTAGAACTGGGTCTTGGGGGCTTCCTGCCTCTGTGGCGACACAGTACGAGGAACCCTGAGGCACGGTGTGTGTCAGCGCTGCCGTGGCACTGCGGGCCCCAAGGGTTACTCACTGCATCTGGCGACCAAAACCTGTGGTTTGGTAGGAGTGTGACAAAACACTTTTTTTTTTTTTTTTTTTTTGGAACATTTTGGTTTCCAGGAATCAGCACTTTCTAACAAAAATGAATGCAAAAAAATTCCACCCAGAAACATGCTGCTAGAAAATTTAAAAGCAGCTCATTTTGATTTCCAGATGAACTTACTGCGTGGTGATTTAATGCAAGACACTGTCCTTGCAGTCACATAGCTAAGAACTAAGGAAATATACAGCAAAAGTGTCTTTGTGTAAGTCTATGTTTAGAAGGACTGGAAACAAGAGTAAAGTAATGCTTGGAAGGGCAAAGGGAAATACAGGTAGGGAATGCTTTTTGTTTCAGCCCCCAGGATATCGTTTATTCTTCTAACTACCTGAAAATGTGCCAGTAAAGCTAAGAGTAGAAGTGGTAGCATGGACACAACAGGTATTTTTGTCATCTCGTCATCTTCATTTAGTGGGCACAAGAGTAAATATCAGTGTCTGCTGTAATCAAAATCTTCCCCTGGCCACCAGACATCAGTGCACCTGCACAGTGTTTAGAGGATCTGGGCTGTGGGTGCAGCCTCACTAGCAATTCAGGCATCAAAATGACTACTTTTTTTTTTTTTTTTTTCTGTGTCTTATTTATCCATTCCTTGAGAAGCTGTTCACACAGCAGCTGTAATTTCTGGTTTGCACGTGAAAAAGCTAGCATAAGAAGGGGCCAAATTCTGGCCTCCATGAAGTCTTTATGGGAAATGCATCCCATGCATTTCAGCACCAGCAGGACCCAAGAAGCATCGGATAAATCTGAATTAAATATGTATATTTTATGGAATCAGAAGTGGAATAAAATAAGAGTGTTTTCAGATCTAAATTTTCGTATCTTTCTTTCTTCCTGGAAGCCTGACCTGAAAACCCATTTGGGAAATCAGTGGAAAAAAACCCTTGTGTATTGCCTCCCCCGCTCAGTGTGGCCCTGGGTCACTAGCGGGAGGAGCACAAGGCTTCTGAGAGCCAGGATTCCAGAGGATGACAGGAAATCCTTAAAGATGGTGCACACTGAGTAGCTGCCACCCCTGTTCTCATGAGTCCAATTTAATAAATCAGAGGAGCAGTTTCTTTTGAGAGAAATGTACTTACAAATAGAAATCGACACATTCAGAAGCCTCTGTCACCAAATGTACCATGTGAAAAACCATTGCTGCCTGTTCTGAAAGAGGAAAATAATGCAACAGAGTACTTAAGGACTTCTTTGAAAGGAATGCTGCTAGCTTAATTGGTCAGGCAAAGTTTACCACCTACTTAATGACATCATTGTGCTTCCCTTGTTGCTTCAGGGTTGTCTGGATTCCTTTGGCCTCCTCAAACAGGACATCACCTCTGCAGATGCATTCACAGATCACAATGGTTCCTTACTGGAAAAGAGACATAACATAGCTCCTGGCATGTTTTTGGTATGTTAAAACACTTACAGTCACCCCCTGAACTTTTAATGCTATTGCTGTTACCAAAAAAGTCTGCGATGAAGAATGGAGGGAGGTTAGTTTCAAAGTACTTGTATAGTTTTCATGTGCTCTGAAAGCATTACAATTTCTTGCAAGAGATACATTAATTTTTCCTAGGTGATTTGTTCTATTAAAGTTTTGCGTGCAAAGCATGCATTGCATGTCTTGAACTGCATTGTTGTTGGAACACTGTCAGGAGAGGATTCTCCAGGTCTGGTTCACCTCTGTCACAAGCTATTCTTAGGCTAAGAAAAGGCAATCTTGTTTTGCATCTCGCAGAACAGCATTATAACTGGATTTTAATAATCCTCACATCTTTCCATAAGCACGAGCACAAACGCTGTTTTGCTCGGTTATTTTAGTCACTTTCTCCCAGTGGGGGAGAGCCCCCACTAGTTATTGTTTTGTTATTCTTTGTTCACTTCCTTAATGATGGTGAGGAACAAGTGCTGCTTCCTGTATTCGCTTTGTACATTTTTAGCAGTGACCATGGCAGCAGAACAGAGGGCCTTCCAAATATCCTCTCACCTCAACTGCTGTAAAGTTAAGGCTATTTCTGTCAGTTAGGAGAGAGCTATTCCTGCCAAAAGAAAAACTTCCCTACATGGGGACACCCATCTGTGATCAACTTCTCTGTCCACTGGGTGACACCAGCAGACTGTCTGACATTGCTCAGCTGTGCGTAAAACCACAGAAGGCATGTATGAGGGAGATGAAATTCTTAACCACTCAGCTTCTTTTATCCTGATAATGTTAGTAATATTTTCTTTCCTCTCTGGTGGCAAAATTATATAAATAAATAGGAAAAGCAAAATGCAGCCAAAAACCACTACTTCTTCCAATCCCACTACGTGCAGTTTACAAGGCTGAAGGAGACAGTAGGAGAAGACCATGTGAAGTCACAATGCACTAAGGGCCTGTTGCAAAAACAGACAGGGATGGTGTGGTTTAGTACGACTGCCCCAGAGCTGATGAGGAGGATTGTCAACGGCTCCACGGAGGTAAGTTAGCCAGTTACAGAGGTGTACTTAGATTCTGTTCAGTGTTACCTTTTGCATTCCCATGTGGAAATAATGTATTATTTTTGAAAGAAAAGTCAGGATAACAAGCAATGTCTTATGGCTGATAAACAGATTTCCTTAGAACAGCTCGTACTGTTATTTTGTTTAAAAATCACTTACAGACATTATATGGTAGACATGCAGCATTGATTTGATGTTATTTCACCCTTAATCCACCGCTACAAAGGTAAGGCACAGGCACAAACTCAGTTTCGGCACTCGGATACAGACAGAGACAAAAGGTGGATGAGGAGTAAAATCTGAAACCTAGTCAGCCCATCAGCGTGGCCTTAATTGCAGTTTTTAAATCTGAATGGTAAAGGCAAGGTGGCTGGTTCTTTTGCTTGTACAAACACCAGCCCTTGTTTAAGGAAGAATGGAGGTTGTTCGCAGAAGGCATGTATTAATGGTGTTTTCTGTCAGTGCTCCTAACATCTCTCAGATGACAAATGACCAGTCCAAGCAAACAAAAAGTCCCAAGGGTGTAAGCCAGTTTCACCTGCTACAATCCCCACCATGGAGCAGTGAGCACCCTATGCAGATGGGGCTGCCTTGGCTGTTTCCAGGGATTCAGCCCATCCTCAGCCAATTCCCAGTCGGACTCACCCGGCTGCTACCGCGCTCACCCACAACAGGCTCATCTGCCAGAGAGACCAGCAGCATTCAGGACAGTTCTGGGGGACTGGCTTCCAAGGGCAAGACTTGACCAGGGCCACGCTGCTGTGTACAAGCATTCTGCATGGGCCAGGGGCACTAAGGAGAGGTGCCAGAGGGCAGCTCCATCTCTCTGCCTGCATCTCGTGGTGGTGACTTGCAAAGACCAGGAGGAAGACAAGAAGCTTTAAGCTGCAGCTTAGCGGAAGTCACAGATTGAAAGGGCCACAGCATTTTACATTATTGTTTCCAGGGCAGCTCAAAAGTGAAATGCCAATATTAAAAGTTACGGAGCCTGAAGGGCTGTTGCTCTTTTCTGCTGGACAACAGCACTACCTCTGCTGAAGAGCTGGGACCAGCCTGCTTACAATTTAGAAGTAGTAATCATTAAGAATGAACTCACAGCATTCAGGGTAGAATACAACTCTCCTATTTTTTTTTTTTCCTGAAGTTCTGAAAAATCAGTCATGTCAGAGACATCAGAATTCCTGGACTTGACTGTCTGGAATAGTCACAGAGCTCCAGAGAGACCACGCAAGGCTCAGTAATTGATAACCACTTCTATGAAATTCACTGTCAGTATATTTACATGGGGGAAAAGAATCGTAATTACTTATACAACTGCTAATGCTAACCTAAGAGACCTAGGATCTGTCTGTAGACGTATCTCTAAAATTTCTGATCAGTCACTGTACAAGCTGCATGTTCAGTAGAAGGATAAATACAAGAGGAAACATTCTTGAGATTGTGATACACAGCACGTGACTGTTGTCACCACAACTCAAAAAAGGATATAATATGGAATGGCTGTTCAAATAAGGAAGGACTAAATTGGGTAACCTACAAAAGAAACAGATGAAATATGAGAAAGCTTTATTAAAAAAAATGGTGTGGCAAAGGAGTAAGAAATTCTTATTCATTGTTTCTTAAAACACAGGAATGACCGAGCACCAATGAAGAGATAAGCAGCAGATTTAAACCAAAAGGAAATTCTTTTTCTCACAGCACATCATTAAATTGTGGAAATATTTGCCACAGGATGTTGCGGAGGCCAAAAGCATAAGTGTATTCAAAATAGAATTAGATACATTCCTGAAGGTTAGCTCCGTTGGCAGCTACGAAACATGATGCCCCAAACACAGCCTTTGGTTAAGGAAATCCCTGAACTGCTCATGGCTGCTGTGGGTCATGAGTGGGACTTTCCTACAAATGCTCTCCCATTCCTCGCCCAGCTACCAGACCCTTGCAGGGACAGGACACTGGGACAGCGAGGCAACCTTTGCTATATTCCTGTGCAGCTGCTCTTACACCAGCACATGCAAGGCTGTTGCTTTAATTTAGGTAAAACTTCAGTGAAAGCATTAGGGAGCAAAAAACCTCAGAATTAATGGGAAGAAGGTCCTTTGCCTCTGGAATCATCTTCTGCTACATATGTCATATGCTACATATGGAGTTTTGTACGTATCTAAATTTGTAAAGCTTCAGTAAAGCACAAGTCATGTCCCTAGGGTGGAAAGGTCTCTTTCAAGCTGTGTAAAAGTAGGATTAAAATTTTACTTAATTTTATGTATTTACTTCTGGAGGCAGATAACTAATTTCCTCTGGTCTGGCAGCCCTGGGAGTTTCCTCAAATGAGGAAAAAAAACTTCAGAATGAAACACAACTGCCCTCTGTGTGCAACGAATCAAAAGGCTCTCCCTGGTACACTCAGAAGGACAGAGCCCATCCTTAATTTCCTACTAAAATAACATGTTCAGCTAAATAAATACGACTGAGTTTGAGAAAAGGAATTCATGGCTTCAGAGAAAAAGAATTACGTTCAAGTTTTAATCAATGCATTAGGCAAGAAGGAAATGCTGTGTGACATTAACCATTTGCTTTTAGACAACTTTCTGTGTAGCCTCAGATGCCTCGAGGAAATCGTTTTACAGAAGCGCGACAACAACACAGCTGCACGGCATGGACTTCCTGCCGCTGGGACAGAGCCCCCTCTCCCTCTGCCCCCAGCTAAGGGCTTCAGGCAGGACTCAGTTCCTGTGCCTTCAAATGTTAGGAAGCTGTAGGTGTCAGGGCAGGAGGGAACCAAAGTGTTGTTGCTGTTGGTATAGTTACATGTATATTTTTGCACAAGATGGCCTTTCAAAAGCATTGTTTGTGCTGAGTTAAAAACAAAACAGAACAGAACAAAACAAAACAAAACAAAACACGCAACTACCAACAGTTCCTGCTCTTTTCTTCCCCAGATGGTATTTTCATTCCTTTTCTGTTTCATTCACAAATGTATGATGATGGATTATTTGTGAGGGAACCACCAGGATAACAGCCACACAGACCTAACTATATACACACACACGCTGCTGAAGATGGCTGCTTTTCCAGGTTTGGAATTACCTCTGGACGTGAGTGAGGCCCGGCAGCACAATTCCTGCAGGTAACACCTTCCTCTTTCTGGAGCAGTCAGACAGACACTGTGGTGCAGGGCAGAGGAGAAGGGAGCCTGTGGGCTAATCCACATCCACGGGGCTGGGGACATGTTCCTGCACTCGAAGAATGCCGCAGGAGACGCGGGTGTTCCTTGTGCCGGGCTCCAGCTTTCGCTTGCGCTGTGGCCCGGCAGTCCCGGAGGGAAGGCAGCTGCTTTGCTCCCAGCCCACCAGTCCGGACTCCCTGCTCACCCCAGGCAGTGACACAGGTAAGCGGCCTCTCCAGCGAGAAGCCACGTGCCTGGTAACCTCCTGGCAAGCGTGAAACGCAGCCAGATGTCCTCTAAGTATGCAAGGAGGAAAAATAAACAAAGAGGAAAAATAAAAAGGAAGCAGAGCAGGACGGGGGCAAAGGTTGCCCCCAGTAACACCTGGTGGATTTGCTGTTAGTGCTGGAATTCAGACGCACCTGAATACAGCTCTCTGAGGAGAAATCTGCCATCCAAGCACAGACACGAGGCCTAGGATGAAGTGCAGGAGAATCCCCTTTTTTTTTTTTTTTTTTCCCAGAAGATGTAAATATGCATAAGACTTTCAGAAAGAGTCAGGTGAAACCACAGCCTGACCCTAACATCCCCTGAATCTCCCCATCCCCAGCCAGCGTTCAGGCGTGCATGCTTCAGTTAGGAGGTGCAGCAAAGATCTAATGAAATCCACTGGAGACACTGCTGTTGCCATTCCTGGACTGCTGCAGGTTGAAAACTCTGAGGCAGCAGAGTGGTAAGGGGCATTGCGCATTTCTGAGTGGTTGTACAAGGCGAGCTGAGGTTTTCATAATTCTTATTCCTTGTAAAAAATAGTGCTGCCCTGAAGAAGGTGAGGGAAAGTCGCAGCAATCCACCTCGGTCCAGCTGATCTCAAGATCCAAAGCCTTTAAAGGAAGACTGGGCTCTACAATTGCATTTGCCTTGCAGCTGACTAAAGCCTTGCCAGCTTCTTAAGTGCGCTCACCGTGATACAGGCTCAGTGTTTTGAGCTGATTCTGCAGCTTGTCAACAGCGTGACAGGAACTGGTGCTCCATCAGGCCATTCAGTGAATTTGGACTTCTCTGGATTCAAGAGTTGAATGAGCGTCTTCTGGCAACACCATTCAAAATTCTTGCTGCCATTTTCTGCTGCAGATAATCGAGATGACAATGGTTTTGGTAATTTTTCTCCAGTAAAAGTGATGCTTAGAGATGAGCCCATGGTGTGGAATCCTCTGTTTATACACAGAACCAGACGATGTGCCTGGCAACTGTTTGCACTGTTTTCTGTTTCACAAAAGCTGTTCTGGAAAGGCCATAACCAGAAATTCACAGGATAGTCAGCCTCTGTGCTTCTGCTGCTCTGGACCTGAGTGAGTTTTCTAAAGTCTTTCACAGCCCCTGGAGCGAAGCAGGCACTTCCCAGCTGTGCATTGCCTCCTGCCCGGGCCCGGTGGAAGTGGGTCAGATGAATCACAGGTGGAAATGCCAGTTTCTCTCCCGTGGGATTCGGGTGTAGGTCAGGCAACTCCACTTGTGCTGTTTAACCTGTTTGTACAGACTCAGTGATAGAGCAGCCATAACATCATAAAAAAAAAAGTATATCTTATTGCCTGACTGTTTTTCCTGTTTAATTTTTCTTCCTGCAGTCAAAGCCCCTTAGTTCTTGCTTTGTTTATCAGAGCCATGGAAAGCAGACTGTCGTCCGTCTTTCTGTAGCAAATCATCTTCTTGTCCCTCCTGCCTCCCGTAGCTATGCTCTCACACTCAGTCTGCACTTCTGTGTGCTAAAGAAGCACAGTTTACACAACCTGCCTTTACAGGCCATGTTTTCTGGAGCTCTGGTCATGCTCCGGGCTTTCCTGCGATTCTTGCAGGTGGGCACATCCGTGGCCACTCCAGCCTCGCTCAGCTCGCAGGTTACACCTTGTATTTTGTGTTTCATATACAGGTACCTCTACCTGCACGTGCCACAATGACATAAACATCCAGTGTCACCATCAGCATAGGTGATCCGTAAGATGAAGAGGACAGCTCAGCCACCTCATTTGTACATTACCAGCCCAAGAACGGCAGTACTACAAAACCAATCAGATAACAAAGCCTTCATTAAATCTATTTCAACTCTAGCAACTAAATTTAAATCAATGCTAGTGTGATCAAATCTTTTTTTTTCTTGAACACCGGAATACACATCTACAAATGAATTTGCCAAATGGCTTCTCTAAGGGGCAGTTTGAATCAAGAGAAACATTTTTGTAATATATATATGGGAAGTTTGCTAATCTGCATGAAGTATTCCTAGACAGAAGGAAGAAGGAAATTAACCTCAAGAATGACCGTCTTAGTCAAAAAAGTAGGGCAAGGAGAACTTGTGGTAACTTGAAGGACGGCCTCAATTTACGCCTTCAGTCAGCTGGAAAGATGCAGAACGGCACGGAGGGGAAGAGCATGGGCTGAACTCCCCAAGCTCCCCGCTGTGGATTGCTTAGTGTCTGTGTTTAGTATTTAAAAGTTGCCCTTCTGCAGGAGGTTAAAAGGAATCAGGACTGAGATATATGTGCTTACAAAACCAACCTACTGTTGCCAATAAGAAAACATTTTTTATGTTGACTTTTTTTTTATGGTCTGACATATTACTGCCCTGAAGTTCAGAATTTCATTAGTATTAAAGTTCATCTTTGACCTTTCACCTTTTTATGTGGAAGAATTAGTCAGGGAGAAAAAGCATTCCTCTTTGCCCTGGTTTGCTTATTATGACTCCCTCAAGAATTTCAGTCTGAGGCCATTTGCCAGAACTATGTTTAGCCCTGGGAGGAGAAGGAGCCCCCCCAGCTCCAAAATGCAGCCATCCAAATTTATCCCTTGGCTTTCATTAAAGTCTTGAGCTTTATAACACTCTGGATTAAACTCACCCAGGAGGGGTAAATGGGCTTTGCTACACCAGCGTATACCATGGAGAGAAGCTGACCTTCAGAGAAGCTTGCTCACAAGCATCGTTGTTCTGTAAACTCTGGGTGGTTTAGGCTCGAACCAAACCAGAAAGATACCCTATGGGAGATTAAGGTCTTACCAATGCCACAACTTGCCTGCCTGTGACAGTCGCATGCCACAGAGGCCATAAGAAGAGTGACAGGAATTTGGAAAGCACTGGAAACCTGTGACTGGTAACACTGATGTTTTACAAGCACACTTGAATTTTATGCTTGAAGGCACAAAGTGATTGCTGGTGGGGGCAGGAATAATGAAATTCCTCCATGTCATAACAGCACAGAGACAACCAGGTGAACTGCAGTGCAGGGGGCTACATTCCTCTGGCAGCGATGGCGATTGCCAGAGGCAGCCTTCTCATCTCTACTTTTAGAAAAGTCTCAGTGCATTCTGTGGTAATGCATCAGATAACTTTGCAATAGATTCATCCACCATTCCGTCAGCCTCCTCATTCTGTACAATTACAGAACGCACGTATCAGAGCGTAGCAATGCTACTTTCAAACTTTCAGAGCAATCTGTGGGCAATCCTGCAGTGGCCAAAGGCTCCCTCCCTATCTGCCTGTTACAGTTTTCATCATTTCAGGCAGAAACAGAGTCAGAGCTCTAACCAACGGCACAGACATGGTGCACATCCGGCAGGCTTTGGTGGTAGGACAATGCCAGTGGTTAACAGCCAACACGAGAGCAGCACTGTGTGTTGCTTCCTTATCGATTTGGCAGCGACAGGCACTTGGATAGGACAACACAATGCGTAAGAGCTTGCAGCAGGGAGAAAAAGCAACTTCAGATGATCAGTATGGGGAACCCAGAGGCCAGAAGAGAGCAGGGAGCAGTGTGCACACCAAGGCACAGATTCCCAGCATACAGAGCAGAGGCAGCAAGCTGGGCTCTAGGTAGCCAGAGGCAGCTTCTCTTGCTCTGTGCTCCCACCATAGACAAAGAACATGCAGAAGTGAGGGAGAGCAGTAACAGAGATATGGAGGAGAAGTACGACAACCTGGGTGTCAGATCAGAAGTGTGTGGGCAGTGGGAAACAGAGAGGGGAGGGGAGAGCAGTCTGAGAGAGTCAGTTATGGGAAGCAACATATGATGATGAAAAATGTGAGAAGAAGGGCAAGAAATGCATGTACAAATAAAGCATGAGGAAGAAATTGGAATGAGGACAGGAGGATCAAGAGGGTCAGGAAAGTCAGAATGTATGAACTCAAAGTTTGCTTCAAGAGGAAAGCAGATGGACACAAAGCGTTATGCTCAGCCACAGAATCAGCTGAGGCCAAAAGTTACCGCCATCCCCACCTGCTGACCTGCACTCAAAACCTCACCCCACAGAGAGCTCAGTTCTGACGCTGACTCTGTTCATGACATTTGAGTTAAGCAGCGAGGATCTGTACCACAGTGTAACCATGAGCACGCATGAAACGCACTGCTCATTCTGTCCAGGTCTGCCCTGCTGTGCGTGCAGGTAAGGAGAGCTCATCTCAACGAGACAAGCAACTGGGCCAAAAGAACCTTCCAGTTGAGTAAACAGGGCTGCTGCGAGAACTTTTGCCTGTAAAATTGAAAAACGCTCCATACAAAATGCTTGTTTCGCCATTACCCACAAGCCTGAGTGGTGTTCTGCATCGTGTTCATTACTGGTTACATTACAGAGGAATTGGTGCGAGCATAAGATGAGAACAGTTTGGTGGTCCCTCTGGCTTTCCTTCCAGCAAATGCATCTGTTGTGCTGACTCGAATATGCATTGCCCTGAAGTATTCACAGAGTCTTGACTTGGAGTCCTGCATGCTGAGAGCCTCCATGAAATAACCCAATGTTTCCAGCCGTGTAACGCTGGGAATATCCCACAACAGAGGCAGCTGTGGACAGCACATTAGCTTAAATGATTCTTACCATTTTAAACCCAATTTTCACTTAACCAAAGGCCCCTTCATGCTGCCAGAACAACGGCACAGGCCTTCATGTCACTGCTTCTTTGCTGACCAAGAAAAGGCTGACAGCGCTCTCACCTCCACCCATTTTGTATCTAAACTTTGACAGGCTTTTCTTTGTGCCCGAATTTTGAGATCATCCATGTGGATATTCCACACATGGCACATCTGTGTGGAACGGTCTTTGCAACATGCAGAAAAAGCATTTGTCTTTGCTCAAACTTGCTCTGGTAGTTCTGAGCCTGGGGACTCTGAAAACCAAAGGCCCAACCCAAGAAACACATCCAAACCCAACAGGAACACTCCAAAATCCAGCAAATTCTCATTTCAGTTGTGTGATCTTCCTGCAAAAAGCATCATAAATCTGAGTTGCCTAAGAACTGTAAGTTCTAGAACAAAACAGAGTCTGGCTTTTAACACTACTGTGTTGAGGATGCCATAAGATGGTCCTCTGCAAGTGCCAGGTTCAGAAAACATAAACAAATGAGATATTATGAAATACACTTCATAATCAAAAGCAAGTTCAACATTAGAAACACAGTTGAAAAATGGTTCTGGATTTTCCCAAACAGCTCTGACTTAGCTTTACTCTTCTATTTTACTTTTCCAAGGAGAGAAAAATGCTACAGTTTCAGATTTGTCCACATTTTCAGCCCTTATGGCTTTGAACATCAGGCCTAGCTAATTCCTGTAGGTTTAAGATTATTAGTCCAGTGACATTGGTCACATTTCAGGCTTAAAAACCCATTTCTAAATGAGATATAGTAGTTATAACAAGAGAGTACATGGCTATTTATAAAAGTTTAGAGTATAACACTCTACTTCTACTCCTCCTTGGAGGGGAAACAAAGAAATATATTATTAGTGTGAGGGAAAAAAGGGTTTTGTTTTTTCCTATGCCTAACTTGTTCGTCTGGTTTTATCTTTCAATACACTGTACGTCATGCCACAGCTGAGCTGAAATACCAGTGGCGTGGATGGCGCTGGCCTTTGGAGCCCACGAAGCCGTAACAAGATGTTGAGTTGCACACCCTAGTCAGGGGGATTAGCATCAGTGTTTTGAAAACTTGGAGGGACTAGAAAAGTTTTACCTTTCAATTTCCTAAGTGAAATCAGATACTTTATTAGCAAAGCAAGTCATGAAAGGTGAAAGCTTACAGCTATCATACAGTCGGAAGTCAGGCCTTGAACAGCTTGGCGTATTTGTTTCTCAGCCCGTCACCTTCATTTAGGATAAGAGGTTGCTTCTGCCACTTCTGCATTTTTCTCTTCTCTCCTTTGGCAGATGTACATTCAAGGGAAGCTGCTCTTTGCCAACTATATTTTCAATGGGTACAGCAATTCAGCAAAAGACTTTCAGAAGCAAATAGCAAAGACAAGGAGCGATTACCGCCAGGGCTACTGTATGCCGGCTGACTTCAGGTTCAGATATTTGACTCTCCACCATCGTCACTTTGAATCACTTTATTCTGAGACCTTTGGCATCTTTGTTCAATGTCTCAAACAGAAAGCCCTGTGGCCCAAAGCAGCAAGCGCAGCCGTTTTAATACCAAGGCATTTGCGCCCTTCTGGTGCACTTACAAGTTCTCCATCTTGTACTCTCCTTCCTGCCCCATTCAGCAGCTGGGACTGCCTAACCCTAACTGCTGAGCTACAGAACCATTTTGAGCCAATCCTGCCACTTACTGGAAGAAGGAAACAAGAACATTGAGGTGAAGGTCCTGGGCATGTCCCCCACTTCTTTTGCAATCAGTCTGACAGACCTAATTGGTCTCAGGGCTGTTAAATTTACTTTTTGGCACCATCCATAAAAATTAAATTGCTTTTAAAAGACCAATTACTTTAGTCAGGAGTCCTCTGGCAATGAGCTTCTTCATTTAACTAACAGTTCAGGGAGGCTTTAGAGGCATAACCTAGAGAAACAGCAGCAGAGGGTTAAACATATCACACCTGCACACCGAGCACATAGCTAGGGAGGGAGCACTCCCAGTAGCCAGGTACAGGCTGCCATAGCTGTCTTACAGAACTATTGCCAAAGACAAAACAAAGACGGGGTGGGAAAGGGAAATAATTGCACCTTCTGCTCTTTGTTTATTACAGAGCTTTTGGGAGCCACATCATTAGTTATAATTTGGTGGTGCTGCAAACAAGTAATCAAAGCAGAACTTCGCAGTGCCTGGTAAGAATGCAAAGGCCACCACGATCCATGAGTGCTGTAACCCATACTTCCTGCAGGGTGTGATGCTGCTGATCTGTTATGCTGCTGAGAATAGTTGATAAGCAGCTGACACTGATAGCAAGGAGGAACACACGGCGTACTCCAAAACGCAGCTCACAGACTGTTACTGAGCTGCTCCTAGCCCACTCTGACAGCTCACAAAAAGTCTGTGCCTTGCCTGCATTTCTTTTTGCCTCAACAAAACAATGCATCTCGTTTATATTGAACAGCAGAAAACAGCACATGCTATATAGGCCATTCTTCTCAGAAGGAAGTTTTCCACTTCACATGCACACACAACAATTACTGGTGTAGTAGAGAAAACAGAGATTAAAACCGGCCGGGAATCGACGGCAGCATTTTCAAAGACAGTAATCACCGGTGTGCTGTGCTTTCCCTCTAAGTCAGTGATAAGCTTTCTTGATTGCAGCCAGGACAGATTAGCTTTAGGCTGGGTGTTTTGCAAATGCTTCTCTGAATGACTGGAAAGGCTGCAGTGGTGTGTGCAATTCCACGTGCAGGTTCTTGCCTGCACTAGAATTTTCTGAATGTTTCCCACTGTGGTACCATCCCTGAATGCAGCGTTACAAGCGAGCACATGGTCACACTGACAGGCACTCATGCAACCTGCAGCTAAGGGCAGCTGGTGCCACAGTGCCCACAGAGCCAGCACGGTCATTCTGGATGTGCGCTCCTGCTCCTTGCTATCAGGGCACTGCGACAAGAGATCCTCGAATGCCTCCACTGGGACATTCCACAGGGTTCTTTTGTGCACAGGCTGTGAACACACGAGCAGGTGCAATGGGGGCACAAAAGGAGTCTTAATGAAGGAGATGGTGATGAAGAGCCGGAGAGAAAGGCAAGGCTAGGTGACATAGCTGCTTCCATATACTCCAGTAAAATTACACAGGTGGTGCTACAGAGGTGATTAACTTCATCCTTCAGTAAGTGCCTAATTACAGACAAAGCAGTAGGTTCTCCAAGTGTGGACGCTTACAGTATTCTCCCTCTTGCCAGCCAATATCCCAACTTCTAAAATGGTCAGACACTCAGCATAGGTAGGTGTGTGTGCACGTTCTGCTCGATTACTTACTTTAGTTTAGCACCTTGAACGCCTTCCTCCTCTGTACCATGCTATGAAAAGGACAGTGAGAGCAGGGCTGTAGGCCAAGGAAGATCCCACACTGCTAAACGGGGACTAGCATCAGTGAAATAGTGAAGAGTTTGCTTTTCACTGGGAGGATGAGCAAAGCTGTACCATTTTTCTACCTCCTCATGGAATGATTCTTGTGGACAGCATTTTCTTGATTGCAAAACAGCTGTTTCTCTAACGGAAGTAAGCAAACAGGTCCTGCCCTGGCATGCTTCATTTTTGCTTCCTCCTCTTCCTGGAAGATGAGTTAAGCATGGAGGCAGCACAGGAGAACTGGCTCAAGCTGAAGGCCACATTTCTAGAAACAAAGTGCCCTTAGATTCCTCTTCCAGTCTCTCCTCAAAGCTTGCTTCACTTGAAGCCCACAGCTTTCCTAGCATGTACCAGCAGAAACAGGTTACCTGATATGAGCATTTCCAACACAAAGCAGCACAGAAGAAGGATGAGAAGAACAGGTTTTAATGAGCGAAAGGGGAAATACAGAGGTACAGAGGATACAAAAAAGTACACAATATAACACAAGTGTCTAATAAATTAGCAGAGAACTTGAGAACAGGAAGAAAGTTCCAGATGGCTGAAGAAAGAGGCTAGCTCAAAAAGATACAATCTTAAGTCTTCATAGATATATATACATTCTGGCAGTATAGGAAACGTACAGTTCTTACATAGAAAATACTGACTATCTGAAGTGGTCGTATCAACTCCTGAAGAATATTTGCGTAGGGTACATTGTGAAGAATACACACAGGCAATTTAGCATTCAAAAAATCTAAAGAAAAACAGTACCAACCCCTCTTGGTAGGCAGGCTTCTTCTAACAGCAGCAATTGGTTCAGTATCCCATGTGAAAACAAACAAACAAACCAGGGAACAGCAAAGAATAAACAAGACAAGACCTTTTGCACTGAAAAAAAAAAAAAAAAAAAAAAAAAAAAGGAAGCAGCACCAATTGGGCAGCAAGATTCAATACATAAGAGCAAATTCTCCTGCCTCACCAAGATGCCCCTGGCCTGCCCAGATCAAATCGTTTCTCTACTTCCCCAGTCACCTCCATACATTCCATCCTGGGGACATGCAGTAGGTGAGGGAGGGCTGTCCCTGTTAGATAGCAGGGATTTTGGTAACAATTGCCACACAGCATACAGGTCTGGGAAAGATTCTGGGAAGGTTCGGTGGGAAGCACAGGGCACCCAGAGAAGCTCTCTTCCCTCAGTCAGCACTTGCACAGACAGGGGTAACCAGCGCTCATTACTAAAGTGCTTGTACTAAGGAGCCAGCAAAATACACTGCAGAACTAACCGCTGCCAAGATGGCTTAAAACGAACTTCAGGCTGAAAGTGGAATTACAAAGAAACTTCTGCATAAAAGATTGAACACCAGTGCTGCTGCAGCATTTCTGTGTCCCTGCAAGCGCATTCTCTCTCCCATTCAATCACTGCTAACGGAAGGACAGGTAAAGCCATATTCCTGCCACCCAGACAGCTGTCAGGGACACAGGATAAGGAGAAGAAGTCACACGCAGCTGTGGGGCAGACTTTTATTACAGGTCCTGAAGAAATAATAGAATCCAAAAATGTTTTCAATTGAGAAAATGACTTCTGAAACTGGAAAAAGGAAGGACATAAAATGGAAAAGTAAGGAAAAGAGAAGGACTTTGGGAAACTATCACAGGCAAGAAACCCTGTCCCAGCGTAAGGGCAGGAGCCCAGGAATACGAGCAGGTCATGTCTTCCGCTCTACATGCAGCCAACACAGGGCTTGAGTTCTTGGAGCCTTAACAGGGACAGAGCTTGATACAACAGCACAGCTGGACCGAGTCCTTCTGTGGAAATGAAATGTAGCTAAAACACAGCTCTTTTTTTAGAGCTGCCGAAGACTACAAGTCTGGTGAATGCTTCCTGTCTCCACCTCACACTGAAGGGGAATTGTAGATCCTTCCCAGCGTTGTGTCTGAACTTCAGAGTGTATCACGTGCGGCTTCCCTCTGTAGCCCTGCCAGAAGGCTCGCACTGCAGTTTGTTCTTCTAAACATTTCCTCTTATATTTTAGCTTTCATTCATTACCAATTAAACAGCAGCTTACCAAGATTATTTTCTTTCCCTTTGGTTTCCTTGCAGTCGAGGGTGCCCTTAGGCCCTATTCTGAGGAATGTTAAGCCTTAGTAGGCAGGAAATGTTGAGGAACGTGTATTGTTCAGACGTTTAAGACAGGGCAGATGGGCATACAGGCACTCACAGCAGCTCAGGTACAAAGCCTTGAGAAGAGAAAACTTGGTTAAATAGCTTTTCTAAGGGTGTAAAAAAGTAACTCCATGCAGCCCACTTGGTAGAACAGAATTAATTTCCTTTACCCTTAGATAAACAGGACTTAAGGTTTTGTCTATCTTCTGAGTAACTAGTTAGTCTGATATGATGACTTCTTTGCTAGACAAGGCTTTCAGTGTGATACCTGGCAACATAGGTGTACAATATGAAGTGTGTGTGTATATGGATACATGTGTAAACCTCTTAAGAAACAGTCCGTTAAAGCAGCTCAATAAAAATTCAAAATAGTTTGATTCAGAGGAGATTTACTAGCATCTGTGTTCTGAAAGCATATGCTGTATGGCAGCGGAAAGGTTTGAGCACAATTGCAAGATCCCAGAGCTTTGGGCCAGGCAGCTGTGGAGCCAACGCACACTGGCACAGCAGCTGGAGAGCACGTTCTGTCCCCTGCTGCAGGAAGAAGCAAGCTTACTTAGAGGAACTCAGACTCAGCCTTAACTGTGCCATCTTCCTGTTGGAAAGAACAAGTAAAGCTCACGCAGCGATGAAGGTGTGTTAAAGGATCAGGCTTGCTGGGGAGACATTACTGTGCTATGATCACTGAGGAGAGCGATTCCTGGAATGGAATGCTCTGAAGTCCAGAAAGGCTGAAATGCAGGTGAAGCCCCCTGGAAGGAAAGATGGGACAGATGAGTCACCAGCCCTAAGAACCCTGCTCAGGAGTTTACAGCTAGGAATGCACAGCAGTGCCTCCGCATGGGCTCCTTCTACTCTGCCATTTCATCAGGCTTAGACAATGTCTTCAGAAACAAAGGGAAAAAGTGGCTAATTTCCTAAAAAGTTTGTAGCAGAGTGCTGGAGAAGAGCTGCAGCCTGCTGGGAGGGAAGAGAGATCACTGGAGGAAAGAAAAGACCTAGCAAAAGCTGGAGTTCGAAAAGTATCTGCAGGATCATCGGTCCTCGCTCAGCCCCCTGCAGTCACAGCTCAGAGCAACACTTTCCAGAAGGGGCCAAACCAGAAGGGCTGCTCTGGCCCTTGCATGCCTTGGCCCTGGGTTTGCAGCATGGTGACTAATGCTTATGCTTCTACTGGGAACGTGTTACGTGGTGTACCACAGAACAGCAACCTAGGTGAGAAACTGGAGCACAACACACCACACCATTGGCTGGTGTGGCCTGTGAAGAGGAAAGCTGAGAAAGAAAAATCTGACTGGAAGTGCCTATGACATAGACTGCAATACAGCAAGGTATGAGTCAGTAATTCCCACATGCTCTGAAGCTTCTTGCTCCCAAACAGGTTCCGCTCAGTGCTGTTGCATGATGCATGTAGAGCTCTACAGCCTTTGGAGACCTCGAGCACACAGGTGTGTGCAGACTGTCTGTGAGCATTCACGCTGGGATAGTAAATGCCTTGATTACAACCTCACACCGAGCAGCACAGAAGCAGACAGCAGAAACTTGTTTAAATTTGACCACCTGTGGCTTTGGATGAAAGATCTTGAGGACAATTAATAGACTTCTGGCTTTTATCCCATATTACATTTAAAGCCTTTTATTATTATTATTTTTAGAAACACATCAAAGATTATAAACAACCCTAATTTATGGTGCTTCTATTGAGATCAAATGCATGACTGTTAAGAATGACTGCTGAAGAATGATATTAAGTGCTGACTTCTTTTTTCTTTATACAGGAATGGACCTCCTTTTAATAGCACAGACTAATGGAAACCACTGGTTACTCTCTATTTGGAAATTTGAGATTATTTTCATTTCTCATCCATGCAGCTGGAGGAGGCCAGGAAGCAGTCTTTAAATATTAAGATTTGTGCACAGGTCAAGCCAACTAATGACAGTTATTTTGGGACCTTGTACTAAAGTCACAGTTATTTCCAAAACAGAACCTGGTGATTTCAGCAAGCCAGAATTACTTACGAAAGCCCTTCGGCGTGTACTGACTTTGCCATACATCGCTAGTTCTGTTCTGCCTGTGGCACTCCCCACTATGGTGCCCATCTTCTGTTTCAGTTCTCGAGTCAACTGGGAAAGTCAGCGCACATTTCTAGATCTAGGCGTTCCAGTGCTGAAGATGCAGAAGAATCAAGCTGTGTTACAAACACACACATCAAAAATTGTGTTTTTTAAAATCTGAAACTCTGCAGAATGGCGGTAGAGGGACAGGACTGTGGGTGTCACAGGGACCAGAAAATAGTAAGCAAAAAAAGAGACAAAGACAGGGATGATAATTTTAATTTCACTGGCAGTATAGTAAACAGTTCTCAGAGGTTCCATGGGGTATGACGCAACAAAAAAAGGAGTATGAAGAACAAAACAAGGGAGCAGTCATAATGAGTGAGGAGATTAATGAGTGGCATCATCCTCAACCAACAGAAAATGTGCAGATGAAGTAACACAGGGAGATGAGTTGATCCCACCTCGGTACAGACACCAATGATGTCATGCATGGCATGTCAACATTGATTCAGCTTGGTTTAAATTTGAGCTACGGCACTTCTCATGGCCAAGGGATGCATCCCCTGCAGCTCCCTGAGATGCTGCCAGGACGCTTTCAGCCACACAGTGAACTAGCTGAGGGAGCCAGCCCACCTGCAAGTCGAAGCAGCGGTGCATCTTCAGCCAGACCAGCCTCCTAATCACCGGGCGGGTGCAAAGCCCAGCCTGAAGGAGGCACTGAGACCACTGGCATGGCAGGACCATGGCAGCCTGGGCCTAGACTGGTTTTAAACTGCTATAGAACTGCATCCCCTCAGGCAGACTGCCTGTGAGGCCTTTCAGATTTAACTCTGAGCAGGTACAAAGGAAGTATTCAAGTTTTGGTCCTATCTAACCCTTTAAAATAAGCCACTTTGTATCTGAGAATCAAAGTTTTTTTCTTATACTAAATTGTAGTCACTTCTTCATAATCTTGTAACGTCATAAAGCGGGAAGTGGGCTGACAGAGCATTTAAGCTGTTCAGTCAAATTTTACTCTGACAAACCTGCCAATAATTAGAGATGGCAGTGTGACAGGTGAGGCAGACTATCTAAAACTCTCTGTCGCTCCAAGTGTATTGCTTTATCTGTTTACAAAGCAAAGTTCACGGCAGGTAGTTTTTAGCCCTACCTGTGACCATGTCTTATCTTCACAGTTCCAGTACCGTTACCCCTGATCTGGCTACTGCACAAATTTCCAACACAAACAAATCAACGAGTATTTTTTGCCATTTAAAATTCAAGGTGGTGAAATAAAAGCATACAGATGAAGGAATTAAATACCATGAGCATATGACAGAAGCACACCTCCAAGCATTTTAAAAGTGAGTCTAAGAGTCAGACGGATGTCAGATATCCATATATTCTCTGCCATGTTTTCTGCATGATAATGTATTTTGTGATGCATGCCTACTGATCAGAGATGAGAACAGCTCTGGAAAGTCAAGCTGAAATTTAAACAAGTGTTGCTTGGCATCTTTGGTTTGTGTTAGACCAGGTGGCAGCTGTTGGAAGATCATTTTGATTTAACAACTTCTTGTTTTGTTAGCAAAGAAAAACATTGTCCAACCAAATCCTGCTGACAGTGAATAAATATTTCTCCTCCATCAGACCAAATATTTTCATTTGTCACCATAGTAGCTAGGGTAAAAGATCTGAAAAGATTTTGTTCCTAGATGGACTCAGAAATAGCTCAGCAGCTCTGCGCTTTATGGGAGGCGATTATTACTCCAGATTATTGCTCCATACTCAGCACTGCTGAGGTTACATCAGGAGTACTGCAGCACATTTTGGGCATTATGCTTCAAAGTGCTGGACAGATTTCTAAGGGAAGCAACCAAAAGGTGGAAGACATGACCCCCTGTGGATGAGCTGACAGAAGTGGGCTCACTCAATTAAGAAAAAAAAAAAGGAAAGAGCAACAATACTGACAAATCTTCTAGGAGACTGTACAAAAGAGGAGCACACACTGGCATTGGAACTAGCAATCATCAACCAAACGTGAGACTGAACAAGTTTGCGGAAGAAAACTCCATCATGACCCATCACGACCTGTGGAGCTGACGGCCACCTCCATCGGCTCAAGAGGTCCCTGAGACACAAACTGCTGGGGAGCAGCTCATCACTGCATGAGCTCCCTGCTCCCTGTTCCTACTCTTCCCTCAGCATCTTCTGTTAGCCTCTGCCACAGACGAGGCCCCAGAGTAGCCCAGCCGTTTACACTGACCAAGTGCCTTTCTCACACTCCTTTTCAGATGAGACACACTACACAAAAATTTTAAAGAGTGGCTAACCATGGGAACAAGCCACCTGCAGAGCAGCCCTTCACCAAATACAAATAAAAGAAGGCCAGTTTAGTAGACTTGAGCCCTTGTTCCTGTTTAAAAAATAAAAATAAGGTAAACAACAAGATTACAAAGTTCAGTGTAGGCCAACAACTCTACACAGTCCATTATTTAGGTAAAAAAAAAAAAAAAAAAAAAAAAAAAAAAAAAAAANTAGGACAATTGCAAATCTTCTGTCCAGATATACATAACATTTCCAGTGCTGTAAACAATCAGTTTGGTCACACAAACGTCCTCAGGACAAAGTCTGAAACCGCAGCAAGAATGGCTGCTCCTCCAAATTTCATCCTGTCTGTTCATAACAACCTGAAGGACGCAGTGACATCTAGGATCCCTCTGTCAGAAGGAAAACTGTCTCCTGGCTGCAGCCAGTAGTAGAAGCCCTCATGCATGCCAGCCTTGCCTACAACTGACACAGGCATGCTCCACGGCATTTGAAAGACCCTGTACTGTCTGTAATTCTCAATGTGTGCTTCCGATACATCAGTGCCACATTTATGTCACGAAGACGTACACTAAAGAAAGGAACCATCCATGTCTGTGTATCATAGATCTCTGTCCCCATTTAAGCCTTTACCTACCTGTATCCTTAGCTGTAAGGTTATGTGACATAAAAGATGTAGTGCTAGATCGCAGTCCAACCTCAGAAGCAACTACCATCTTCAGAGTGCCTTCCAGGTAGGCAGGAGGAAAAGAAATTGCTTAACCCCGTATAATTACTTGTTTCTTCACAGCTTCACAGAGCTGCTAACTGGAAATGCAATACGCAGTTACTGTGAGTTCCGCTCTTCACAGAGAATTTTGGCTGCTGATATCCTTTGGCTTACCCCATTATTTAGTGTGGATTTCCTGATTTACACATTTCAAAAACTTACAAAGCTCTGAGAAGTAAATGTCAAAAATCCCTATCCACAGTCATGAACCAAAAACACAGAGCAGCACGCAGACCTCGACACGCTCCGTACATTAACACAGCTCTCTAGCTCTAAGGCATGGTTCCATGTGTTTATGCATTATTTTAAATGCAGCAATAAATAAAGATTGCCAACAAATCTGTTGGGTTCTTTAAGGAATCTGCAGCATGTACGGACAGTCCATTCAGATGACATTATCATGAGGAACTCCGAACTATAACAGACTATTAGCATGTAGACAGAACCTGGTTATTAATTAAAGGAAGCCATGCTTTGTGTGCTGTAGACTGTTAGCCAAATTTTTATGCATGGAGAATATTAAATAAATTAAAATAAATGACCTGGTGGCAGTTATGTGTAGATGTGATGAGAGGGAGAGAAAGCAAGTGAGCATAGATGTTCATTTATTCAGCCTCTACGACTGCATTAAGTAAGACCACGAAATCAGTTACATTCCTTGCAGAAAATGTATTTGTTCGAGTAGAATCAGTTTGCTCCAAAAAGTCGTACTTTCAGCACGCCCGTCTCTAATGCTGAGGTGTAATTCACAGTACATTGTCTTTGTCAAGAATGTGAATGTGAGCAGTCCTGAGCTTCATGCAAGTAACACAGTATGTGCCTGTACAGCTGGCGCAGGAGGCAAAGGCTGTGAATGGCTTCCCTGGAATATGCGAGGTAAAAGTAAGCCCTACAAAGGATGGGTTTTTTGGACCAGCTGGACTCAGTGGGCTGATCAATAACATAGGCACAAAAACTTGTGCTGACCCAGCAGGTCAACCCAGGGAGCAACTGGTGGTGGGTGGAGTTTCTTAGGCCAGGTTCACCACCGAGAGCAGCATATTAAAACACCAGGTCCCAAGTGAACTGCCAAGGTCTGTTTTCCAAGTCTTCGGCTAAGGACCGCAGCAAAGGAATAAAGAACTAGCAACTCCTACAGATGTGGAACCAGAAACCTATTTTAGTAGCAATGCAAAGCACTCATGCGACTACTGATTTTATCCAAAACCATGAAGAGCGTTATCCTACATGTGATTATCTTTCCAAGTTGGTATCATAGCCACCCACCTACACTGTAAGCTAAGATCTCCAATCCTGTGGGAAAAGTTTAGGTGAAAGAAGTATCAGTTTTGGGATTCACAGTATCAGATCATGAGATGTTGGTGGGTGAGCTGGTGGAAAAACATTAATGGAACACACAGGCAGTCAGAGCAATTAGCTTGGAACAAAAATACCTGGGCACTTAGTGAGGGATTGGGGATCTCAAGTCAGGGATGAGAAAGACTTATTTTTCAGAAGCATGGTGTTTGAAGCAGTGCCCACTTATCCAAAGCAGTTGTTCTAGACTTGATTGCTTACCACAGACAAAATAAAATCATGTTTCATCACCTTATTCTAACTTTTATGGGTCTAGAGAAGAATATACCCCACCATTTAGAGGAGGCTTAGCTTCTGAATATACTTTGAGAAGCATCTTCCCCCCTCCCACTCCCGCTTCCAGTCCCACATCCATTCACCTTCCGGTCACACACGGTTAAGGGCACTAAACACAGTGGTACTGAAGGATGGTAATGAAGGATGTCAAAACCGTCTCTCATCCAGACCTGCCTGTTAGGGAAAAGGCAGGCATCATACTGTGAAAGAATAGCTTGAATCACATACAGTCTTGCTCTGTAAGTTGATATTCACCTGTATAGGGTCTGTGAAAAAAAATATACATACTTGCAGTGTTCACCCAAAATCGCTAACAGAGGGACAGGGAGGCTGCAAGAAGGCATGCTTCCTGACATGTGGTCAAGCATCCCATCCTAACCTGCTGACCTCTGTTAGCCTCCCCATTTCCCAAGACAGCATCCTAGAAAGATACTGCTCAGATCCACCTCCACACCCTCTAGTCTGAACAATCAGCAAGCTTGAGGAAGCAATAAATCAGTAACTGATGAGGCGTCCTGTGGCTGGACGCTTATCCAGGTCCACACTGAGAGGCTGTTCTCTCACCATCAGAGGCATGAGTCCTTTGCTTCATTTTGTGTCTGAGAACAAAGGGAAGAGAAGGCAGTAAAACCATTACCCAGCTCCTCTGTGAGTGACCATCTGCCATATCAGTTTGCTGCTCTTCCTAACCACAGAGAAAAAACAGCTCACATAACCTCATACCAAACATCCAAACCTAGGTGTCAGCTAGGCTACCAGATATGCTTTAGAAAACAGACAATTCTTGGTCTCTCATGGATCTTAATCACACAGATTATAGTTGTGATCTAAGGGAAAATGAAAGAACGTTAGGGAACAGCAAGGTCATCATTTAAACAGAATGCTGTGTAAGCTGTCAATAATTTTGCTTTAAGAAAATTACTTCTGGACAAACAAAAACATACAAGCAATCGTTATATCAAATCAAACGTATTAAGGCTCAGTTTATAAAAGGTTAACAAATGACTAACAGCTGATTTATTAAATAGCTATGTCATTCTCATCTATTATCAATCCAACAAATAGCTTCTACTTGTCTATCGTAAGTACTTTCTACTGATATGCTTAAAGCCCTCCCTAGCACGTACTACACATTTCTCTAATATGAATTACAACATTTAGGAATCATTTATTAACCCTTCATAAAATTCTACATAAACCTTAACATGAAGGATGACCATGTTCATACTATTTCATTCCCATGGCCCAGGACACACACAAAACACTAACTCTTTCAAGCTTTTACTGAAGACTCTCCATTTCACTTGGGAGCATCACTAGCCACAGACTCACAATGCTTTCAGTGGCTCAGCCAGCTCACTGTGGACATGAGTAGTGGCGGAGGAAGATCACAGGGAACAGTTCAGGTTCTTCCAAAAGAGATGTCCTAGATTTTTGATGGAACTAACATTTGATACCGTGACAACAAAATCAGAAAGCAAAAGATGGAGTCTGTTGTATTTCAATACATTGTTTCTCATTCTTTTTAGAAAAACAACAACAGCATAGTTAAGATATAAATAAATAAACCAGAAAACACTAAGGTGAACTCCGAAACCCATCAGTAAGATCTTAAAAAGGCAACAGCCAACTGCTTAGAGGATGTAGCCTAAACTTGTCTTACCTGCAAGTTTTCAACATGCTTAGCAGTCCCATTCAGAGTCTCAGACTTAGGGAACAAGGCATACTACATTTAGGTCTCCAATTTTTTTTTTCCATCCAGTACTCTCATCCTCAAACCCCCATCTCAGTTTTTTCTACCAAACTGCCCGCTGTTGGTTTAACAAAGTTCAGCTCAGACTTGCGCTTTTCCTTCATTTTCAGAGCCTTTATCTTCATTCTCAAAATTTTCCCCAATGTCTTCATGCTCTTGCCCGTCCTCTTCTTCCTTCTCCTCCTCCTCATCATCTCCAAATGTCTGTTCTTGCATTGTAGTAAAAGTGAAAGACCTGGCAGCAACTTGTGCAGCCAGACCGGATGTAAAGTTGAAATCTGTTGATATGTGGAGCTGAGCCAGCCTATCCTTTAGTTTTGCACGCAGTGCATCCTTAGAGGGTGGCTGTAAAACCTCTGCTCCATCCATACCACTTGGCTTGAGATCTTCAGCTTCCCCTTCATACTGATAACACATTCTTTCTTCATCCCCTGCAGAAATACCTTCTCCAGTAGTACTGTCTTTGTTTTTCTCCGTCTCAGGATCTTCATACAAATACTCTGTCCTGCTTTTATCAGCAGCGTTCACTTTTGAATCAGAGTCTCTTTCTTCAGAGTTATCGCACCTTTGGCTGCAGTCCTGCTTTTCTGTATTTGAATTCATGTGTGATTCCAAATGACTTAGGAGCTTCAGTGACTCTACAGGAGACAAGGGTTTCACTGCAGCTTAAAAAGGGGAAAAAATGAATTGATAACTGAAAGCAAGCTGCTATATATAAATAATATTTGTGTTTGAAAAGAGGCAAGATTGGAAGTGTCAAAATGGATTAAAAAACAAACAAAACAAAAACAACAGAAAAAAAACACAAATCAAAGAAAACCTAAAACAAATCAGTGTTTTCTAACCACAGAGCTGAAATGAAACGTGATAGCTGCTTGTTGGAACTAAGCCTTAACATTTGTGATAGAAAAAGATGGCACAAAATTGATTTTAAAAAATTGCATCAAACACAGATGATGCATTCCACGTTCCAGTTAAAAACACGTACAACTACCGCGCTGTGTACAGATTTGAACTGTCTTCGTTTTAGACAATGGTTTACCTAATCCAGTAAAGACAGCTGGTACGTGAAAACGTCCTTATGCGTGATATCTGATCTCACATCACAACACACAGACACAACATGTATGCATACAGACAGGTAAGGTGTCCTCACAAATAAAGTGTGGTTTAATTTAGCCTCTCTTGAAGTTAGTAGCAGCAGCGAGTCCCATTGCCAGCAACGGGATGCTTGCCAGGAAGTCTCTCCTCCCAGTGTTAAGGGTTAGTATAACTTGGTACAATCACTTCTTGAAGAACAGATGTCTTTCTTTTTAAGAAAACGATATAATGTCCATTTCCAAGTAAAGAGTCCCTAAACTGCAGTAGCTCCATTAGAGTAGCAGCACGAACATAAATGAGAGCGGCAACAGCAGATTCCCAAGTGGCATTTCCCTTTCTAATTCCATTCTGACTTTACCCCTGTAAGCAGAGATGAAAATAACTCTGGGAAATAAGCAAACTTTTCACGGGAAACAAAATGTACGGTATTAGGATTTTTCCATTGCATCCTATTGCAGTAATATTTATTTTAGGTAGTAGCTGAAGGTAGGCGCATCAGCACAGTTGTCACACTGACGATTATTCTCACTGGCACACAAAGACTATGGCTTAGAATTTGTACTGTTTGTTCTAAAAATTTATATCCTGAAGGAGCACTGCACCAGACTCAATTTCAATTATTAACAGATTAGCTCTGTCCCCATCTAGCATAAAAAAAAGAATAATAATGAACAAAAAACCAAACAAAACCAAAATCCTGCTGCTTATTTCTGCCCATTTGCTTGAAGAAGCAGGAATATCAAAATTATCATAATTTGGGAGGAAAAAAATTTTGCCTACTGCCTCCAAAGATTCTAGAAAAACCCAAAAATTCTAGAAAAATAGATACTTCAGATTGGCAGCCTGGCAATTTGCTGCAGTGATTAGTTCTTTAACAAGGCAGAATTCCTCAGTTCTCAGAGTGTAGCTTTCCAAGTAATGGGAAGGGAAGAACTAGGAACTGTTGTCTAAGAACTGCTGTCTGGAAAGACAGGATAAGGGGAAACAGCTGGGTACAGCACATCCACTGACAGACTGATTTTTTTTTTTTTGTGGGGGAGAAGGGAGAAGAAAGGCCAGAAGTGATTTTGCATCAGAAGAATGTTGTTTTAAAGGATTTGACAATATAAGCACATCAACACTCCAAAAAACAAATAACCTACTGCCCAGATTGTAAGCATTATTACCATGGTGTAAGCCGGGGCAAATTTGCTTTAGTTTGGTGCTCGGCTAAGATTTTTTCGTCTGGAATCCAGCCTGTCATCTGCAGCTGACTTCATGCTGTGTTCTTTGGGTACATCAGCTTGGTGGGAGCTGACTTCTCTTATGCAAAACCTTGACAAATCAAAATGGCTTGCTAGGTGCCTTGATTAAAGCCTCGGCATCTTCCAGGATCTTTTTTTTTTTTTTCACAACAACTGCAAGTTAGGAGAATGCATGATTTCTGGAATGTGATCATCCTGTAAAAGCAAGGTTTCAGAGGGCTATGGAAGAGCGACATATCAAAACTGTCCATTGGCTTGGGCCAATGCAGACAAGAATACAAACCTTTCTGGGTTTAAGTCTTCAAGATAAAGCCAGCCACAAATGTGGAAAGCACAGTTCACAAAAACATTCCTTAAAGGAATGATCTGTGTGTACAGATAAACTCACGTCTGCAGCAGAGAGATGTCAAGGTCTGTTATACCTCCCTCACAGGGGAGCGGAGGGGCAGGTGCTGATCTCTGCTCTCTGGGGACAGCGACAGGACCCGAGGGAGCAGCACGGAGCTGTGTCAAGGCAGGGTCAGGCTGGGGGTTGGGAAAAGGTCCAGGGGGTGGTGGGCATGGAACAGGCTCCCAGGGCAGTGGGCAGGGCCCCAAACTGCTGGAGTTCAAGGAGCGTTTGGACACCGCTCTCAGGCATAGGGTTTGGGTTTTGGGTGGTCCTGTGTGGCGCCAGGGGCTGGACTTGATGATCCTTGTGGATCCCTCACAACTCAGGATATTCTGTGATTTTCTGATTCTATGATTATATAATATTTAATTGACTCATTTCTTTTGAAGAAATAATGAAGAAATTCCTTAAAAACAGTAGAAGACGTTATGCCTACTGTCCATATCAGTTTTTCAGATTAAGGCATACAGAGTTTCTGAGCCAAAAGGAGATAACATTAATTATTGTCACAAGCCATCCTCTTTTTCAGCTTCCATACAGTATGGAAGGAATCTGTGATTAGTCCTAAGCAGCTGAAGGAAACCACACTTTCTTCCCTCCCCACCATAGAATTTCTAGTCCTAAAACAATGTAATATCTATATCTGAAAAGGAAAGGAACTAACATAGGAGTCAGCTGACTCCTCCTGCAACTGTCCTAGATAAGGAAATATCCTATGCAAATAGGATAACAAAGACTTTCTGCAACAGTCACAGTATCTGTCAAGACTTGAACTGAGGGTAGGATTCCTCCGCCTCTCCTTTCATCTGGGAGGAAAGGGAAATTTGAAGAGATTTATGTGAAGAGTTGTGTGGTATCCCATCTAACACCAGAAGGATCATACAGAAATCCTGCTCCTGAGTTGACTTTGATGCAGTCTGATGTCTTTGTTTTTGTTTCTTTTAACTCAACTAGAAGAGTCAATACCGATGGTCAAGAGATTTCTTTTAACAGTTATAGCTAAGGGAACATACAGAAGGAAGTTGTGAAGCACAGATATTTTTGTGCGTTCGATGTCAGAAGAAACAGTCTCATGCATAGGTACAGTCTGTTACTGTGTGTTCCCCCTAAATTACTGCAGGAAGAATCAATGGCTGTTTTTTTCCAGTAAACACTGGCAGGGGCAGAATCCTTGGATATGCTGCCAAACTTCAGGGCTGTTTTTCTTCATAAAGAAGATGACAATTTTTAGAGGGCTCTTCCTAACCTGTCCTTAAGAAGAAGGAATGAAAATGGGAAAAAGAAGAGAAAGGAGAAAAGACAAATTACCCCCAGTTTTAAAGATAATAAACTGAATAGCTCAAGCAGCAAAAGCAATCAAGTTGTATCCAGTCCTGTTGGAACTCAGACAGACTGCCTTGCTGAGGCAAAAGAAATTTTCACATTCTTGCCTTCAAGTTCAAGTGGATGGAGTTATCCAGCAGTTTCCAGAATTAGTAGAGGCTTGTTTGGAAGAGCTCTTCTTGCTAGTTTGTTTGCAAAATAGACTCTGCATGCTCCCTCTGTCACGGAAACAAAAGCCTGCCTTAGTCTTTTACGGGCCTTTAATATTTCATAGCTCTTCGCTTTAATCTACCCATTGTTTGTCTGGGATAAATTCGGATGGTTTCTTTAAATTCTGAAAAATAATTTATTTAGGGACCTTGATTAAAATTCATATTTACCGGAAAGCAATGAGAAAGCCAGTGCATTTGGTGTGGTTTATAGCCTGACAGTTCTCTTTTTGCTGTGCTTAATATTTTGTGTACTTAGTATTTTAGCTCCATATTTTTGTTTGGAGCCAAATTCACATTTCTTTGAGTTCCTTTCAATATATAGTAAAATGATAGCTACAAAAATATAAAGAGATGGAATAAAAAATTAAAGCCACACAGCTCTATCAAAGACTCTGCTACAGCTGAGCACTATTTAAATTCTGTCAGAAGCTGATGGCAAACAGACACCTACCCTTTCTTGGAAAGGGATTAATCTTCAAAAGCAAAGCTTACCGTGGTCACTGAATAGGAGCTGTTTCCACTTCTGTCTTTCTGCTTCGGAAGCTTTAAATCCCAGTACAGACTTCAATTCTTGTAACACCCTTTTAGATTCCTCTCTCTCTCGTTTTTGTCTCTCTCTCTCTTCCTGGGAAAAGCAGTCAAAAGCTTCTCTATTATATTCATTATCCATATCTGAATAATCTACGTATGCTTCCAATTCCTGAAGAAAGAAAAAAAGAAAGAAAGAAAGAAAGAAAAATATTTTTCATCTTCACTTTCAGTATAGATCCTGTTCTAGAAGTGCTGAGATCAAGTGATCTCAACACAAGTCAACCACAGTAGAAGGATGGAGCCTTGTTTGAGCAGAGCCAGTGGATCTAACGCTGCGTCCAGCGTCCACTCAATTTGAAGTTAACATTAATGCAGTCATCTAAGATTTATGTTCATAAACAAGTATGACCAAGTGATGCAACTTCAAAAATGGAGTCCATGTCTTCACAATTGGTGGTGGAAATAAGCAATGCTGGTTTTTTACTGTTATTTATTTCCTAAAATATACACCAAAAGCAATTCTTCCACAGTCAGACATCTTGCTAATTTAAGTTAGGCCAATCCTTATCAAGAGGATGCTGAGAACAGCGAACTCCGCCTCCAAATTTAATTGGCTTAGAGCCATGAAAAAATTGAACAGCTCTTTGATAGGGAAAAAGTCTAGAGAGAAAATTAGTGAGGTAGGCATGGGAGAAGGAAAGGGACGGACAGAGCAGAGCACAGGTGTCCAATCTGCTTGCAGAACGTATATGCCACTCAGCTTTGGGATGGAGACAAACCTCTCTTCAGGACACCCCAGTCATTACACAGGACTTCCCCTGAACTGAGGAAATGACCCAAAGCTGGTCAGCATCGCAGTCTGTTCCAGGTGCCCAAAAATGCACACACTATACAAACTGAAGACAGGCTTCTCTGTTCAGGAGCTTTGCCCTTGTACAGCTGTGTCAGTCTAACAATATGCAAGTAGGACTCAGTTTTGCATACTGCCTTCTAGCAATTCACATCTTTTTCTATGTTACTCTGTTCTGCAGAGTGAAAAACTATCAATTTTTTCTTTTACCTGAAAAGCCCAGTTATGAGATGGCCTTGGCCACCTGTTTGGCCTGCCTTGGCAAGACAAGAAGGTCACTGCACAAGCAATTGAAAAAGGAATGGATATAGAAAACAAGCCCAATTTTTATTTTAAATTATTCTATCTTTTACCTGTTCTTCAGGGATTGGGTCTCTGTCTTCTATGTATACGGCAGGCTGTATTAAAGGTACTGCATTACTCTGGAGGTTGTCACAGGAAGCTTCAAGCTTGCCTTTAGGGGAAAGCAAAGGAAGGGATGAAGAAAAAAAAAAAAAAAAAAAGGAAATATGTGAGTAATGAATTATATTTTTGACTCACTCAGGCAGGGAAATTCTGTGTTAAAATAGCAAACATCTAGGTGCTCTTTGATATAAGCTGGGCCTCAAGAAACTCACCTTGAAATACTTCAGCTAACAGAGCTCAAATTTTTTTATAGACTTTGAAAACCTGCAGTTGGCAGGAAAAAAATCAGTGAAACTGGAAAACAGACTTGGTGGCCAAGTTTAAAGACAGAAGTAAAATATGTGGGAAATTATAGGCAAATCAGCTTCAAATAATTGGAACATTCTGGGAGAAATAATCAAGCAAAACTTACAGGAAGCTACTTGGAAGGCAGCAAGGAGGTAAGTGACAGCCAGAGTAGGTTTGTTGAGAATAGATGTCAGACCATTCCAATTTCCTTTTCCAACATTGTAACAAGTCTTATAAATAGAAGGCAAATATCCTGCAGTTTGTTTTCAGTATGGCTTTTGACACTGTGTCATGACATACTTTTAAACAAAACATATAGGTGAGAAGAAGTTGCTGTTGGGTGCATCAAATACTCTCCTGGATAAACAGCACAGTTACCATTTTCAGACAGAAACAACACATTTAGTAAGGATTTGTCCCAAGTCCAATAGTCTTCAGTATTGCCGTTGGGTGAAAGAGAAGTATTTAAGCTCATTAAATCTGCTGACATAGTGATAATCTGCAAGGATATTGAAAGGTAGTATTAAAATAAAAAATAATACTGGAAAATCAGAGATGCCCTAGGAAGAACTGGATTTCAGATACAGCAGTTCAGTTACAGTGGCTGTGACATTTTGTGCTTTTGCATAGTCAGATGCAGAAATATACGGCAGCTGACTGGGCAGAACGACTGAGGAAAAAGATCTGAAGAGGCTAGTCAATTATACCCTGCCAGAAGCAAAAAGCCAGACTAGATACCAGTGCATATAAACAGCAGCACAGATTGCTGGACACAGGAAATGACTTTTCTGCTCTGCTTGGCACTGGCCAGGCTGTGGATGGAACACAGTGCCCAGGCTGTGACTCCTCCATTCAGTGATGCTGCAGACAAGCTAAAGTGTGTCCAGAGGAAAACAGTGGGAATTATCAGAGGGGTAAAGAAAGTAGAACCGTCGTGGAAAACTTGAAGGATATGGGGTTATGCAAAGAAGACTGAAAAGTTATTAGCTGTCTTCAAAAATGTAAGAGAAGGCTATAAAGAGGAAATGGATTTCCATTGTGGGTGGATCAAAAGCACTGCTTTTTTTTAAATTGCAGCAAGAGATACATATATTGAATATGAGAAATAACCTTCTGCTGGTAATGAGGGTTAAGTGCTGGAATAGATGCCTGGAAATACTGTAAGATGTCTCCATAGAGATGTTTTTAAGAGTAGGCAAATAACATTTACTCACAAATGGCACAAGTACTACTTTCCAGTGAGAAGGAGAACGGGCTAGATGACCTTGACAACTCCCATCCATCCTTATTTTCAATTTCTCATCTACACATGCAGTACTTAGGGACAGTATTCTAAAAGTAGGCAGTTCACATTAGCAGTGACTCTAATGGCGCTCAGCTACCTGCTTTTGCAAACACGGAAAATACGTAATTCCCTAGCTGCTTGGGTTGAGCCCAAGATTGGACATTCCAGATGTATCTAAATTTAAAGAGATCATTTAAAAGAAAGGTGAAGCAAGAAGTGAAACCTGACATATCTGGAAAAGCCCCTCTGTCCATTGCACAACTGTGCCTCGGAATAAAAACATTTTAATAATAGTAGCAACAATACAAATATGCTGCTGAAGGTATGAAGACAAGTTTTGAAGTGTAATATGGAATTTATCACGAAAAGCTTGGCTTCCCAAATTAGAAGAGGAAAACTGCTGCTCTGATATGTACAGGCTGCTCTGTTTGCCATCTGTATGGGATGATAACGTTCCTAAGGATATGCTTCAAGATCATGAATTCACAGTGCTTAACTAAAGCTGCTGTTGCTTTAGTTCCTCTCCAGCGGATCAAAGGACTGCAAGACCAGAAGCTTGCAGCAGAGTACCACAGCCCTGCTTTCACACAAAAGCTAAAAAGGCTGTATACATTTGCAGAGCTGGAGAGAGTTTAAAAGGAAAAAAGGATGGAATTTAAACAGTTTGAAGGTCATTATTTCAAAGATTGTTACAACAACATCATAACTTGCCATAAAGGTTATTCCAGCAAGTAAAAGTAACAGCAGAATATTATACGCCTAAATTGCTGAGGCCTCAAGTGGTAAATCAGTTTTGTGTGGGTAGAAAAAAGGTGAAAGGATACAGAGAAGCTGGCTGAAAATCTAGAATCAGATCATGTTTGAAGAGAGTAAAGATTGACGTGTCTCCATAAATCTATCATTGCCCAATGCTTTTAAGTAGGGATGATTTCCTCTAAAGCTGCTAAAACACAACTTCCTCTGGGGTTCTGTTCTGTATCTGACAGATCAGTGACTAACAGCTCCGAGTCCTGTCCACAAAGCAGCCAAATGACACTCATGATAGAACCCCCAGACTATAATACATGCCAGTCTCACCTTTCAAGGGAGGCTGATGGGAGTGCATGAATGTTCAGTCAGACCTACAGGTCTTTGACAGCGTTTAACGAAATGAGCTGTTTCATACACCTGTAAGAAACCTGCTTCCACACACAGTGATTTAGGGCAAAAAGTATGCAATTCTTGAAGGAGATCCTTAATGGATCTTAAGCGGAAAACAAAGATATGCAAACTGTTTTGAAACTAAGTGTTGTGCAGCTACCTAGGATGGCACAACTAGGACAGACCACAGTGCAAAGCAGTTCTTTAGTGGCTCAAAGCTTTCAATGCATAATTCAGCAAAAGCGTTCTGGTAATGACCAGATCCAGGGAGAAAGCAAATTTAAACACCGGCTACACTTCGCAGTTTCAGATGAAGAAGCAAAAAGGAATGACTCTGCAATACTAAGCACAAATAAAAGTTACTGCTAAAGATATTTAATATACACAGATTTTAAGTTATGAACTATTTCCTCTCGAAACTGGGTCAAAACTATTAAGAACAGCTTCCTCTCCATCAGTGTTCATAACTGATGCTGAAAGTGGTATTCCCACCGTTCTGCTGTGGATAGCTGAACTAAACACCTATTGCGCCAAAAGCACTGTGCCTCTACTTTCACACAATGGTGTACTATGCTGGGCTTCTTGCTACAGCTTTTGTCAAAAGATTCATTTGATTTTACGTAATTGTGCACAAAGATCAAAAGAAAGATGTGCTTAGCTGTTATATTATTTCAGCAGGAAGGTATCTTCTCTCACAGAGCTTTCAGGAAGCATTGAAAAAAATCCCACATGTGATTTAATGAAGGAATTCAGATAATCATGATTGACAGATGGGCTGTTAAGATGCATAGAAATTGATCATTTGAATTAGACTTGATTCCAGCTTGAGAAGTTCAACTCACAGAAGCAGAACTGCAGAACAATGCATTAGGAAAGCGAAATGTAGCCAGACAAAAACAATTTTCAACGACCAACATAATTTAAAAGTAGTTTCAGTGGGGTAATTCAGTAAACTTGTTGCAAAACATATATTCAAATCCCACACATTTCCAGGGAAGTCACTGGACAAAACTGAAAGTGAAGGATTTTTTTATTTTTAATTTCTCACACAATCCCTCTTCTCTAGATCATACCCTAAGTTATTTTGTACTGGGCTTTAAAAGGAAGCAAATTATAAGAACTGTGTCTGCTGTGGAATTTATACATAAAGTAAAAATATAACTAAAATTACTAAAAATACTATGACATGCAGTCTAGAAAGAACATTTAAGAGAAGGGGGGAAAAACAAAAACATATCATCTGTGGAACTGCTGCTTGTAGAGGGTATGAACAAAACACAGGAGGCTAACACATGGAAATGTATCAGACTACATGCAGCATCCTCACAGGATTTTTTTTTTTTTT